>CM051494.1:2334441-2376889 GCA_028031935.1 Paedocypris micromegethes
GTGTGTGTGTGTAAGCAAGAGGTTTAAGCAAGTTAAGTGAGTGCAGATGTTAAAAAAAAAAACACACACTTGTATTTTTGGATTAAATGTGTCAAATGTCAAATTTTTGAAGACTTTCT
This sequence comes from Paedocypris micromegethes, assembly GCA_028031935.1. Classification (NCBI taxonomy): domain Eukaryota; kingdom Metazoa; phylum Chordata; class Actinopteri; order Cypriniformes; genus Paedocypris; species Paedocypris micromegethes. The sequence continues at coordinate 2,334,561 of CM051494.1, forward strand.
TAGAATTTTTTTAACTATTTATCTTTTTTTTTTTAATTACAAATTAAAATTGAGATTAATTTTCAAAGTTACGGTTTAAAAAGATCAATTATTACTCTATCTTTTTCACAAATACGACAAAGTGTGTGCGTGTGTGCGTGTGCGTGCGTGTGCGTGCGTGTGTGTCTGGGCACGCACTCTCTCGTTCAGAGCGGTTTATTCTGAGTTTACCTCCGGGGGATTGACTAAACAACAGGACGGTGGCTGGGCTCAGGTGGCGGGTTGATAGCAAATGTGGTGGAGGAGCCAGAAAGACGCAGAAACACCACAATAAATCAAACACGTCACCCAAACTCCCAGAAGACCAGTGGCACACAGACACAAAGAAGTCACAACATAGAGAGGTTTCAGAAACGTGTGGTCCGCTGCGAGGGCACAGAAACGTCTGAATCAAACGGTTTCAGCAGTGTGAGCACAAGCGTGAGACATGTTCTCTACGCACTCGACTGGAGGAAGTTTCCGGTTTGGTACCCGTGTCAGAGCAGACAGGCGACACAAGACGTAACCTCTGGTCGTCCATCCTTTGCGCTACAATACGCTGAACGGCGTGAGACGCAGCTGGCTAGACTTGTATTGATTTGCTCTTTTAGATGATTCAAATTGGTCCTGAAGATCCACCTGTGGTCCTCGCCATCTGCTCAAACACAGGCGTCTGCCGGCTTAGAAGAGAACTGCACCAATAGGCAAAACAAGGCCTTGGCTTGTGGAGAAATACGTTCTCACATGGAAAGTTTGACGTGTTAACCTGAGAAACAAGCACATCGGAAAGCTGCAGAAAACAAGGGTGACATTACAGAACCAGTTAAAACCACAAATCAAACCATGCAGGATATAAAAATAAGTCATAAGTTCATGCAAGGACGAGGAGATGTTCACAAACAGCAAGTAACTGACAGTTGAGGTAAAACGCGCATCTAAATTGGCTCATTACTCAACAACAGACAGAAACATTCACGCTGATATTTTTGCAATTGCTTGGAAAGAAAATCTCCAAGAAACACAAAGCGGAGATAACTATGTAAATCACACGATGACCAACAATTTGACAAAAATACCGAGATAATAAGTAAAAAAAAACTTCAATTCCATTATTTATCAACATATCTTTAAATTAATATACTTCTTTTTTTTTAATTTTGCAATTAATTAAACAAAGAAAAAAAAATCTACATCAGGCTATCGAACTATCTAAAATTAATTTTTTTGTACCTTATAAAACGCTTTTTTTTTGTAAAGATATATTTATAAATATTTAAAATAAATATACATATCAATAAACAAAACAAACAAATATATTTAAGCAAATATATAAGCAAAAGAAAACTATGAAATGCGTTTCATGTTTTAAAGAAAACATTTAATCTGGTGGTAAATCTATCTAAAAATCTTTTTAAAGTAACTATGACTACAGTTACTATAATACTACAGTACAGTAACTATAAAACTACAGTAACTATAATATAATAATGATGCATCTGATTTTTAAGATTTATGCAAAGTATCTATAAGGTACTTGGGTACAAGTAACACTTTACATTAAATGTACATAATTGTGGGTTTTTAGGGTATGTGTTTACACAATACAGATGAATAGAAATTATTCACAATAGTTATTAACTTAAGGCTGCGTTTACTGCAAGTCTTAATGCACAGATCCGATTTTTTGACCCGCTTGTTTACATTCACTATAGACACGCCTCATATCCGATATCCGTGTTTACAATCATTTCCCACCTAAAATCATTCCACTGGCTATCATGAGCGCAATGACTGACTCTAGAATTTTGCACGGGTTTTTGCCAATCCAGCTTCTCCAAAATAGGCAAAAATATACCCGACTGCAATTGACAAGACAAAGAAAGAGAAAGCGGATATTTAATGCTGTCATCTTAAGAGCCGCGTTGATGTTTTCGACATCGGTGTCCCGACAAGTGTGGGAAAGACAAAGGAGGCAGGAATGGTGGAACCAAGTCCAGTTCTTTGACGAAAAGGAATGGGTACAGAATTTGATTAAACAACACGATCGCTTACAGCCACGTCTCTGTCGTAAGGACACTCCATTAAGAAAATCGAGTCCAGTGCGCAAACGTGTGGCTCTTGCCTTATGGTGGCTTATCGCAAATTGGCGGACCTGTTCGGAGTGAGCGGCTCGTCGGTGTATCACATTGTTCGCGATTTTTGCCTTGACGTAAAACGCGAGCTGCTCAACGAATATGTGAAGTTCCCACGGGGAGAGGAGCTCCAGAATGTGATAAGCGGCTTGAAAACTACCTGGGGTTTCCCTCAATGTGCTGGAGCACTTTAACGCAGTTCGTCGTGGAACAGTGACGTAATTGACCGGGGAATCGGATATGCGTGTTTAGACACAGGTCGGATGTCCATGTATCTGATTTAAAACCACATTTGGAAGTGGCTCAGAATCGGATCGGATCTCATGCGTATTTTTGGTTTTTCACATGTGCATCAAATTCCGATCTGTGTCAGATGTAGGCAAAAAAAAAAATCGGATTTTTTCTGCCAGTGTAAACGCAGCCTTAAACTCGGTTGTGTACATTTAAAAAAAAATGCTTTGATGAAAAGCAAGAACGGGTTGTTTTGGTGAATTTTCTGGTTAAGCTTTACCCCAGATGACTGATAAAGGGTTAAATAGCAAACCGAATCCAAGTCAACCAAAAAAAAAACAATCCCTGCACTCCATGCGGCCAAACGGAACAGCAGCCGAAAGATTGGGTTGCAGCGGAGTCCGGTCGTGTAAGACGGTGCGTGTCTGCCCTTCCTCAAAAGGTCATCCGTCCCAGCACCTCTTTCCGGATTCCACCCCAGTGTTTCTCGCACTTCCTTCAAAGTCTGGACGAAATCCCTCCCTTTGAAAATGTTCCCCCCAACAGAACTGCAGGGATCTAACGAGTGAATCTGAGGATAAGAAGGGATCCGTGACATCCTCATTAATGAAGCTTTTTCCATCATTAGCTGGGCTCCAGATGAGCCTCATCTTTCCGCTGTGGATCAACGAGGCGTGGTCGGGGGTGGGGGCTTGGGGGAGGACCGAGGGTTGCTAATTGGGCTCTTACCCAAACAAAGACTGCCTCATTAATCTCAAGACTGCTTTTGACAAGGCGATTTAGAAGAAATAAACACAAACAATCACGACCGCACCACATGGAGACTTCACCGATGCCTCCTCGAAAAAAAGCGGGAAACATGAAAGGGATTTCCTGCCCAGCATTGAGGACTCGGTGAGGAGAGCCTTAATTGAAGAGAACATCTGGCTCTGCTCCACTGTTATTTAGCTGTCTGAAAATCATTGTTCTTGTGTGTATGTGTGCGGCTTTGGGGGGGCCGAGAGCGGATGAAGGGCCCCAGATGCTGAGATGAACAGAGGAGGCATTTTTCTCCCGTTCTCGATGGAGTCGCTCGGTAAATAACCCTTTATTAAGCGTCCTCTGGGAGCGATATGCCCTGCTGCTGCTCATGGTGTGGAGGTGCCAGGCACAAGGCCTTGATTCTGATCCTTCTTGTTTATCTAAGCTCAAAATGCAAGAGCTGGTGCATTGTAGTGAGAAGCAGCAGGAGTGAAAGCCATCACCGGGAAGGGCGAAAGAGTGAAAAGAGTGAAAAGGTCACTCATTCAGAACAAATCCTTGTTTTAAAAAACAACAGAGAAAGAAGTATGATTTAAAGGGAGACAAAACTTTTGTGGCACTCTCATCTAACAAAGAACTGATTAAACCAACATCGGGCCGGTTGGTTAGGACTTTAACACAAAATTAACAGGTTAACTAACTAATTGGCAACGGTCACGTTTTTATTATTATTGCGTGACTCTGGTCTTGAAAATTACATTTCACTTTAAACAAACAATAGGGACAATGTTAATGTACAGAATAACTATGTGATTCTTTTATTCTGAACATATGGAAAAATGCTAAACCCTACAGATTGTGATGGGACTTTGATGGGAATGGGAATTTATCATTCAACAAATTATTATTCATTGTCATTAATCATGCAAAAGTGATAAATTGCAAAGATTATATTATTTATATAACAAAATAGTCTACTACAAAATAATTTAGTTGGATGGATGGATGGATGGATGGATGGATGGATGAATGGATGGATGGATGGATGGATGGATGGATGGACAAAAATATACACTTTTGTCATGATTTTTAACATTAATATTGAACAAACACTCTTCATGAGTTCATGAGTCAAGAGTCGACAATAATTTCTGCTTGTGCAGTGAGAATGTTAGTCAGAAGAGTGTTAACACTCATAACTACTTTGTGCTGTTGGCTTTCTTGTGTCGGAGGAAACAAGACAGCTCTATCCATTTCCCTACAAAGAAGTTTCGAATCCACTGCTTAGTTTCCATAAACACTTTCACTTCGGCTTTTCTATCAAAACTGTTTGGCCGACATGTTGCTCTGCAGTCGGTGCAAAAAAACACTGTACTGGTGTTCAAACTGAAGAGTTTAGTAGAGCGAGCATTTCACAAGTAGGACGCTGTAGCCAGATTAAAATTAAAAAACAGTTTTTCGACCAAGATGGTAAACATCCTGTGTTTGAGAATCTCTAAAGCGTCCAAACATCATCATGGTGCAAACGCCTACACAAAGAACAGGTGCAGGCTGAAGAGGTTCAGTGCTTCTGCAGAAGGTTTTTAGTTCATCTTTTTGGACCAAGTGAGTTAACTTAGAGGATTGATCTGTATATCTGAATTATAATGGCTTTCTTGTAATTATAATGGGTTTTAGATCTTCCGAAGACCAAAACGCTCTTTATTCCACTGGACGTGTTGATAATGTCTAGATTATTGAAGATCATAGTTTAGTGACACTCATCAGAAGAGAAAGTGCATACAAAACAACTTCTTGGACCGTTTCTGCCGTTTAAAGGTCAAACCTCAGATATATTTGAGTTTGTGACGAGTTTATTTGTGGTTCCTCTCGCCAGCGCATGTAACTCAAAGCCACAGGAATATTGAATTCTGTCCATTGTGATGGCAGTTGAAAAGCAGATTAGACATTCAAGACAAGTTGACAACAACTAAAAAGTCTGATGATTTTTAATTGAATGCTTCTCGCCATGATGCGATCCATCCCCCTGCCAAAATCTAGTCCGTAAAAATAAATCTTTATAATGTTATAATTTTTATTCATAAGACTATAGTATTATTTCTTTATATAAAAACTGATATAGTTATATAATTTATTGAATTACAAAAATACATGGACACTTGCACACATTTTGACTGTTATGGACAAATAACTGACCTATAGGCAGACAGACACACACACTGTATGTACTGACCGTTTAACATGGTAGACGGGTGATATTTAAGGCAGCAGGGTGCTGAGGGAAACGGAGACAGAGAGAGGGTCCGATTGTTGGGGTCCGGAGCTGCAGTAATTACTAAAGCACATGCAGGGCCTCCGTGAAGACGCCTGGCTGCAGGCTGGCGAGCTGCGCTGCGTACCGATGCCTCCCTACAGTCCCGTGCACCCGGGATGAACTCTACTCTCTTTTCCATATGACTTCTTTTGGCTGCCCTTTCGTTACGCTTATCATACTCAATGTGCTTTATGAACAAAATATATTCTTCTGGTCTGAAAGGGATCTTGCCAGTGATGTTAATTTTTCAACTCGGGACAAATTCCATTCTACCTACTTTATATTCAAACATATTGTTAGTTCTATAAAACTAAAAAAAAAAGTGTATTCTGCATTTAAAAAATGTAGTGAATATTTAAACATCTATACACACACAAACATAAACATATATACATGCGTGTGTAAGAAGAAAAAAGCTAAAATTTTAATCCAAATTATATCTACATAATGAGTGTGAGTAAATTATGTAATTAGGTAAACCAATGCTTCTCATTTTCAAAATGTTACAATTATGAGGCCAACATTTGACAACATCTCACATTAACTGCTTGCAACCAATAAATGGGTCTAAAACAACCCACTTTCTTTGTGTGGCAGATCACAAAAAATGAACACGCTGACACTGAACACAAACATGATATTCCTGTCAGACTTCAAGCCATCAAGCAAAACAACAAGCCGACACTCAAAACCATGCATCCACTGTCCCACCAGTTACTGCCACAATCTCCAAAAGGACACATTTCAGTTGCTTCCACTGTGTGCGATACAAATCAGAAAGCCGAAGAAGCGAAGGATTCTAGCCTGGAGATCTGAGACAAAGTGACGTGGCGATATCTTTTCTCCGTCCAGACTGACGGTCACAAAGGAGGGAGAGTACAACGTGTCTGAACGGCCTGTCAGGTGGAGGCCTCGGGCTAACAAATGCTGCTTTACCTCTCCATCAGCCCCAAAACACAACCAAAACATTATCTGCCCCTCACCCACCAGACATTTCCATGCACTATTTACCCTTGCTCTGATTGGTAAAAGCATAATCAGTCCTTCCAGTTTTTTAACTGAATGCAAAAATCGATTAATTCTGACATAATTATCTAATCAAATTATTTTTTCTTATTTTACATGAAATAGGATAAAAACGTTGCGCATATGTGTTTACCATTTCACCTGCATCGACAAACCAGCAAGAACCAGAAATATGCCATTAGAGGGGGTGAATTGATTTGTACCCGTGTAACAAAGGGAATCACAAAAGAATGCTTATAATTGACAATACGTCTGTCAAACCAAACACTGGAACAGAATAAAAGATGGCAGCAGGTGAACATGTTGGAGATCGACAGAAAACAATCATGTCAAACGTAATTGTAGATAGTTCACACGTGTCGAGTCTTACAAGCATTGTGTTCTATTCACTCATCAGGACTCTGGTATTGTGTTATAAGTTTAACTTAAGTTTCAAAATTGTGGATCTATCACATGTAAAACAAAACTTGTAATTTGTAATTTTTGAAAAAAAAAAAAAAATTTCCGTGTGAAAAAAAATATTCGATATGAACATTACTATCCTTATCACTCAAAATTCTGACCAACGCCATAATGCTCTAGAAGAATCAATTCACAAGAAAGAACAGCGTTTTGCCTAAACGCAATTTAATTGATCTGCTTAAAACCAGATGCTGGGAATGTTGTGCTTGGCTGCCAACAAAACAAAATGCGAAGATTTTTCTTTTTAGTCAGGGCCAGTGCTTTATGTCTCAAACACACAGGCTAAAACGGCGCTCTAATGGCCCCCGGGGAGAGTCGACTGCATGTGTCAGCTTATGGCCGAGACACACTTGCTCTGTTAATAATCTCCCTCACTTTGTTCTTGCCCTGTGCTGGGTCTGACCGGCCCACAAAGGGTCCGATCCAGAAGAGGGACAGCATCTTTCATTAGGGACTGCTGGTCTTGATCAGAGTTGGATTTCCTGGACAATTAGCCTTTACTCAAGCTGACATGAAACACCACAGCAAAAGCCGATTGAACTCTAGCCTATGTCCATCTGGCTGAAGGTTAAAGGTCACATATCAGAAAAACATTTCCAAGTGTTTCTGCACAATCTGCATGTCTCATCTCATTTCAGGACGGAACAGAACTTAAAACGGTGACCATTCTCTCACCTGTCCTGTGACTGCTCTTCATACATCCTTTCCTTGGCTTCCTTGAAGAGTCGAATGGCTCGCTTAGATTTCTTCATCAGGCTGTCAATGTAGACTTTGAAATAGTCGTTTTCGCTCAGCTGGGTGAGTCTCTGGTTCTCTTCGTACTTGCAAAGTATCAGCCTCAGGTGCTGGTAGGTGTCGGGTAAAATATCCAGAATGTACGGAGGACTGTTCTTCAGCTGTAGCCGGGGGTTCTGACATAATCTCACCTACGGAGAACAGAAAATAATATCAACTCAAGTGTTGTAGAAAGGTAACTGTGTAGCTTAACAGACTGGAATTCAGTTACAAACAAGCTTGTCGCCGATCAGTAAACAATTTGTGAAAGAGCATCAAACTAATTCTTCTAAGCAACAAACTTCGTGGAAAAGTCTCTCAGCAGAGGAAGCGCTGTTGCGTCATCGCCAGGAAGAAGGTAAACACACTCCAGCCACTCACTACTTTGTCCATTAGCTTCCAAGTTTTCTCGACCGTCCGGCGGTCAGCAGCTGCCTGCTTGGGGGGCCCGACGGCATCCTGGATGGCATCGATAAACCCCAAAATACGTCCTTTTCGATTGTTCGGTGGTCGTCCACTGAGAGCAGTTGCCATTTTTTGCACACTGAAAGAGAGAAAGGCTTTTTTTTGAGAATGCATTCGGTCCATAGTTTAATCTCACGTACAGATCGACAAAGTATTAACAGTATTTCAGTTCAGTAACACAAACGTTCACCTTGGTTTTTATGCGTAGATAAGATATAAATCAGTATACAAATCTGATACTGATGCGAACCTCATCCACATGATTAAAATAAAACACAGACAGGCAAGAAACTGTATATTTGTTTAATTAAGGTTTTGAAGGTAATATTGTTATGCGATGGTAATATTGTCATTTCCCCTCGACTTCCGGTTTGTAAAAATACTACATTGTTTACAACAATCAACGGTACTTAACAACTTTGCACTCGCAGTTTCCCACCGGCCACAGCTGTGACGGCAAAACACATGCGTTTAAAATTAAAGAAAAGGCATATTTAAATTGTGTCGGTGTGTGTGTCCATGTGGCCAGCGCGAGGCACGCGCTTTCAACAAACTAGGAAAGATGTGGTGAAAAACGGGTTAAAAACCACTGGAAGTAATCGCTGTTTAAAAGTCCCTGAAGCAGAATATTCGGCAGAGAAACAGACCGTGTATTCAAAGACCGTGGCATCTCATCTCATGAGGCGACGCGTGGCTTTCCGACAGAACGATTCGGAAATCTTATTCACGTAGTACGACTAAACTCCTGACTTACTGCGGCAAATGGAAACGGTGTCGCTGGCAAACCTGGGAATGTCAGCGAAGAGTTCCTGAGTTGAAGCTTTAGGGAGGTCCCCACAACAAAATACAACACAAACACAACGGTAGCGCCGGCAAACTACTCCATCTCCGCCCGGGTGTTCGCGAATAGCACGCGGTTCTTTCGGGCACGAACGCCGAGCGCGAACAGCGCACTACAGTCCCGCTTTTCTCGGCGTCTGGTACGGCCGTGACGCCGCTCGGTTAGAAATCAGTACTGGAACAAGCAGCGAAAGCAACAGGGAGGAGTCGAAGGGGAGGAGCCGACACAGCGATCCCTTCTAGGTGTCCAATCAGAGGGTGTGCTTGTGCAAAAAGAAGGCGGAAGAGTGGTGAAACTCTCCAATCGCTTTATTAGAAAGGAGGATTAAAAAAGCATATTAAATATTGCATTAAAAAATGAGCAAATAGGTACATTCTGTTTATGCAAATCACAACTGAGACGCCCTATCTTTCTCCGGTGTTTGGCTTATGGCAAGTCATTTTTATGTTCATTTAAAATTACGCTCAAATTAGCTTTGTGGTAAATTATTATGATAATTGCCTATATTAATTGTTAAATGATGTTAGAGTTAAATATACGTAATAAAAAAACAGCAGCGCTTTGAAGGTCGTATTGGGCTACGTTTTAAAATATGTTGGGCAAAATATTCACTTGTCAACTAATGTCAAATAAGTGTTAAAATTGTTTTCCACGCTCGGTCGTGTTGTGTTTAGTTGGTCTGAAACCACGTGGCTCACTGGCGGAACATTTTGTCTTGGTTCCTCAAAAATGGAATGTCTCAGTGTTCTTCAGCTGTTGCTTTTTAACTTTTCGAATACAGATGGGTAACTGAAGTTATGAAAAGCAGTCTGGGGACAAAAAGAAATTGAGTTTGTGAATAAACATAAATTTGTCTCCAAAAATGTTCAGACCGTTTTGAATTAAGAGGATGGATAGATGAATAAATGAATGGACAAAAAAAATATGAAGAACGGGCTGGTTGAAATTAATAGAGACTTTGATTGCACAATGATGGAGAGACAAGCGGTCTAGGGACAAACGGACACACACACACACACACACACACACACACATGCAGGCAGTTTCAGAGTAAAGTAGAAACAGACAGATAGATTTACAGTGAGACAGACAGATAGACAGACGTTATCTTAACTAGATTAAGTGATTCATTTTCTGTAGATTCCAATTACACTTAATAAAGTATTCAAGTCTTTTCACTGATGGATAAAAATGTACTTTTCTTACACTAATCTTGCCCTGATGAAAAATTTTAAACTGTAAACATATCCACGTCTGCAGCAAAGCAGCACGAATGATGTTTGTAATGAGAATTGCTGTCCCTCGGGCCATGACCAAGAGGTCACACGATACAGCACAGTGCTTATTAAAGCACAACGCTCTCAGTTCCACCGCCATGGTACACACACACACACACACACACACACACACACACACACACACACAGGATATGTGATCCAATGTCTCCCAGGCATATCATTCTGCAAAGAAAGGACTGCAGACAGAGAAAAAGGAGCAAATGGGGTTCCACAAGAGGAACAATCATATCATTACAGGGGCTTATGTTGGCTCTCAACATACATTATGAGTCATTTCAGGCCTCGGAAAATTCAAACGCATCTAAACATGTCTTATTTGGATAATAACAATATATTATAGGCCTTAAACATGGCTTTTTTACTAAAATGCAATGGTGGTTATAAAAAAAGGCAAGCATTGACCTTATAGACCCAAACAGACATTGTTCTCAAGTCGCCGTCTTGTCAGCATGACGTTACAGGATGTTGGTGGATTGTTGAGACGGTCTGTACGGTCAGCATAAGTGATTTCCACTTAAAAGCATGAGACAGTCAGCATAATATCTTGCTTCTCTGTTAGAATGTGACCCTGCTTTCGATTTCCCTGTTCTTGATCTGAGGAGGTCAAGTGGGTGATGACAGCTTGGGCAAAAATATACATTTCTTATAATTGATCGTCAAACTGAGAAGACATTATTAAAGCAGTTGCATATGTTGGATTTAGACACAGATTTATAGGTTGCAGGATGATGGCAGAATCCCTGTTAACCCAGGCACACAGCAACAACAACAACAACAACGATGCAATCAAATCCAACTTGAAAATCCAAAACAAAGATTCATAAAACAAACATTTTCAAAGCAGCTTTGTATCTGAAACGGTCTAAAAAAGGTTTATTAAAACAGACTCTGGCTCTTCCTATCCAGGGCAAGAGGCAGCAGGATTCAATCACATGCCATATGTGCCAATGTGTGTTCAGGAAATGTAAAAGGCTTTATGGTGCCCACAGGAATGACCAGATCATCTGGATGAGAGCAGACTGGCATAGAAGCCAACGTTGTTGCCAGCGCAATGTGCCAACATTATCTGATCCATAAATTTGTTAAAAAAAAAAAAAATTCAAACGCATCCCTGGTGATGGGTAGACGTCGTAGATCATTTTGTTACACACGTATATAATGATGAATAATGTATGTATTTACAAATTGTTTTACACATCAGTAAACAAATATCTTGCATCTTCTTTTCTGCATAAAGACATGAGCACACAAATAAACAAATGAAATGTAGATATGTTGATCAGACGATGAAGTTCGTGATGGAATGTCTATTTCTGGATTTTGGACTAAACAATAAATTGAATTCAATTGAAAGGATAGAGGAATGAATAGATGGATGGGAAAGCCAATGGATGATTAGATGATGGGTATGGTATGGATGGTAGGGTATGTCAAAAGATGGATTGATGGATGGATGGATGGATGAATGAATGGATGAATGGTTGGATGGAAGGGAAAATATTTAAGACGAATGATGGAAGAATTTGAATATTTATGGGAAAGTCATGGCAAATAAAGGTCAACTAGAGCTTATCACCTAACCTTATCTTCAGTTTTCTTCAGTAACCTTATGATGGAAGAACCTCAGAAGTGCAGTGTTTAAACTGGAATTTAAGTTTTCCGTGTGGTGAACGGACCATTTGCAGTTTCTTGTGGTCTGGTAAACAACATATTCCGCCAACAAACACAAATATCCGGTCCGTGCATACAAGTTCTGGCGGGACAGGAGATTGTTACTACTATTAAATTCCATAACATAGGTTTCTAAGACCTAAAATGAACTTGTGTGTGTAAATATTCAGTGGCCAAAAAATACTTTTTAGTGAAGATTTCTCAACCTTTTGTGAACTGGCCTGAACGGCATCCTTTCTGAGAAATAGCTTTCTGTCATTCTTCTTGGACGGTGTTGGGCTGTGTATCAAGAGCGATGCCCATGGCAACTGAGCTATATAAAGATACATGAAAGGCTGTGGTGCTCAGATAAGGCATAAGATCTGTCAGAGAGGAAACGGCTAAATATGAGGAACAATCCAGTCAACCAGAAAACCACACAAGCTCTAATCTGTTCTGCAGCTGGTCTTTGGGCTACTTTGTATAAAACTTGTGTGAGTGCACGTGCAAACAAACACACACGCACTCACACACACAGGGGGCTTCTGCGGTCACATGACTGCCAGGATCACCATCAATGTACATGCATCAAAGAACATTTAACCTAAATGTTCTGTCCTTTTAACTCAGATCGGGTTTTGTTGTTTTAAACACACACATACACACACACACACACACACACACACACACACACACATTCAGTGAAATCAACACTGAAAAAAAGACTGACATTTTTCTTTTGTGGTTGAAGCTGCTCCAAATAGTTTTTATAAGTTCTCTAAACTGTATTAGGTGAGTTGAAATGACTCCACATTTTCTGTAAAAAGTGCAATTAACACAAGTAATAAAGCTGCAGTTTACTTCTGTGGTTCAGTGGTTGAAACTCTCTAAACATTAAAAGATTAATTCAACTCAAAATGTTAGGTAACAACCAAAGCACACAAGTTGCAAGATTGCAATTGAATTCCGTGGTTGAAGTTGAAGAAAATTGTGATTTGCTTTCAACTTTAAACATGTTTGAGACTATATTTTTTATTACTTTACATTACTCTGTACATGCTCTTAAAACAGTCGCACAATCTCTCTGTCCTAGCATCACCATGAGAGGAAGTTGTAATGACGTGGTTGTGAGTGTGTGGGCAACAGGCTCTTACATCACCCACGTAATATTTATCCCACTCTCCTTCTGAAATCACAGTGACGGCCAGAAGAATGTGTACACTTGGGAAATGGCAACTGTGAAGGGAGGAGAAACTGCTGTGCTCCATCATCCTTAAAAGGAAGCAGCCGTTATTCCCAAACATGATCCGGACCTGGTGTTGTGAAATGTGACACTCATCTTCCTACTGGACTCCAGACTAGAACCTGTCAGCTTTCTACATTAGTCCAAACGTCTGGAAAGGAATTAGTGAGGTTTGGAGACTAAAGCAACTACAAATGCCAGAAGAACATAAACACACAAACACACACACACAAACACTATATTACACCTATAGATAATGTAGTGGTCCTTTAATTTCACCTGTAGATGATTTTAGACAATGTAAGGCAACTAAAAACCCAAAAAAACAAGCAGTGAAAAATGTCCATTCCACACAGCTCACTGGACCTTGAAGTACCCAGCAAGTTGAGTTTGGTCTTGACTTGTACAGTTATTCACTGCATCATTGCATTGTTTGTGCGGCTGTGCCATTTAAAACTAGACCGTCAAACTGCTAATCACTCCCCCATATAACCTAGTAACAGAACAAATAGCTCCTAAATTCATGGTTGAATTTAATTTTGATGTAATGAAAAGGCAGATTAAAACCAGACATGTGAAAGAAAAGCCGTGTGATAGTTAACTTAATTCATTCACCTAATTCATTGCAATTTCTTCATTCAGAAAAGAAAGAGTGATAAACATATTGACTTAATAACAGTAGATCTACGTAGATCAACCTAAAAAAAACTAAATCAAATATAATATTAAATACAAGTATTACTACGTATGTTTATGATCTTTTTTCTCCCAGTAAAAGTATGGAAGCTATTCAAAAATGGTAGGGCTGTATTAATAACGAGTTAAAGTTAATGAATAGTTAGCTAATTAACAATAATTAAAACAAACATTCTGTGACTGGTAACTTGTGAACTCAAAACTATTTTAAACAACCTATGAAATCCATATAATAAAAACACTTTCTTTTTTACAGAGGAATAGAATCCGTGAAGACTTAAAAGATGTGCGCACAAACCTCTCTCTCTCTCTCTCTCTCTCTCTGTCACTTGCTGATTTGGTGCAAAAAAATCTATTACTTGTTATAGAATTGGACATCAAATTTAGCTTCATTAAATGTATTTATTTATTCATTCATTCATTACACACATTTATCCACGTTTATTCTTTAAGGTCGCCAAATCCTCCCAGTGGCTCGTTCACTGGCAAGACAAGGCCAACATGGCCAACTGATTCTGTAAAAAAACACCTACTTTAGACCTCCGCTTGTTGAGGACCGTTGACCGTCAAGCGCTTTGAATCAAAAGCAGTAACTCTGAAATCAAAAATAACTCAACAGGCTTTCCTCAGGTGAGATCCTGGCCGTGTGTACAGGCCCTCGGCCGCAGAGAAGTGCGTGCTGGCGGACAAACGTCTCCTTGTTTAAATTACAGTCTAACTCATTCTATTTCCAACTTCTCCGTAAAACCACAGCACCTTTCACAGTCATGCAAGCTTTCGCCGTTAGCCAAGAATGGCAAAGCCTGCAACGTCAGCAAGCGAACAGCCTATTAGTTTCTCATCAGCCTTGAGAAATAAAAGGCTCCGATATCAAAGATTAAGCTCCAACCTCAGAATGGGAACTGTAGGGAAATTGCAGCTAGAGATGAAAAATTAATGCCAGGAGATTGATATTGTTAAAAATAACCAACATCTACTCAGCTTGGGAGACCAATGGCTTGAGACTCATTGAGGAAATTACAGGCTGCATATAAGTGAAGAATAATCATTGTACAGTATTACACAGAAAGTATAAGGGGCAGATCTGGGCGCATTAGTCATATTGTCTGACACGTGTGGGAATGTAAAAAGAAAAATGCAATGTCAATTGAACTTTACACCATTTTGTTAAAAAATATATATTTTTCCAATTTTCTCTCACATGCTCAGAAATAAAGTGAGTGAGTGAGAATGTATATATGGTCACTGACTGTATTGAAATTGTGTTCTGCATTTAGCCTTCCAGTATAGTTAAACACACACACATACCAGTGCCAGTGCACACCTAGGGGGCATGTGGGGGTCAGTGTCTTACCCAACGACACTCAGTTGTAGAACCAGCCAAAGAGGGATTCAAACCTGCAACTTCTTGGACACAAATCCAATCCCCTTCCGCTGGACCATTGAGCTAATGTAAAAGTTGCTAGGTGTTCTGGTAACCAGAGGTCCGATTAACCGGGATCTACTGTATATGTACACTAAAATATAACAGCCCAAAAACATATGGCCTATATGGCCAACACATCTATATGGCCAACTATTGTTTTAGTGTCATCAGCTTAGTGTAATTTTACGTGCGAATCCCTGACAGCATCAACTTTGTTTCCATCACAGGTAAAAACTCACTTAAGTGCTCAACTTTTGACACAAAAAGAAAGAGGAAGAAGCCCTGGAGAGTCTTGGCAGCGGTGTTGACATTTGAGTGGGACGTGATGATTAATCCAAAAGTTGAATAAAAGAGAAACAACACCTTTCCAGCCGAGAGCAGTCTCATCATTCAGAGAGTACGTGGGCTTTGTTTGAATCCGAAGTGGAGGGCCGAGGCTTTCAGGAATCCTGTGTGATGACAAACTCTTGACTGTAAAGAGTTTTGAAACATAATCAGCTGGTTTGTATGAATGCGGTTGGTGTACATGATGCTGCTGAGTGAAACGCCCTCAGCTTGCGGATGCAGAGACTTGTTTGGTCCATAGAAAGTCAAACCTGGAGATTGTGACTCTTGTTTACTTTGTGAAACAGACCACGTGCGATAAAGGAAGGAGTAAATGGGAGATTACGGCAGACACGAGGGTGTGATGAGTGTCAAATGCTGCGAGATGAACTTTTTGAACTTTGTGCACAAACAAAACACAGCGTCAACAAGCGATCCTGAGCACAAGAAACTGTAGCAAAAGGAAATGACGGTATATTACAAACACAGTCCAACTAAATTCTTTCCTAAACTGGGAAAAGATAAACCCAGATTATTTTTAAATGTTCCAACACTGTTTCTTTAATGTTTACATGGTTCTTTCTAAGGAACGTTCTGATGCAAGCAACACATGCAAGCAATTCCCACTTGGCAAATAAAAAGCAAATTTGATCCAAAAATGTGTTTCAAAAGCTCTTACAGAGACAATCATTCAGAGAATAATGTACTCTCCTGAGCTGCGAACAACTCGCACAGTACGAACATTTCACCTGGATGCCTTTGACTTGAATCGAGATCATTCATGCAGTTTCTTCCATTTTTGTGTCACGGGAAGTTGGAGCGGCTCCCGCTGTCCCTGTTCAGCAGGCAGGATTAACCCTGGAGAGGTCAATCCGTCCAATCCAGGGCAGGACGTACATTTACATGCACATTTACATACTGAGTCACGCGTTTGCATTGCCAGATCTGGGAGGTTCTGGGCAGATTTTGGGGGGCTATGGTGGTGACCCAATAAAATAATCCTCTACAAACTCTAGACAGAAACTTTGGTGTGAAACCTGGAGCATGGGAGGTGAAAGCACAACTAAGCAACTGCACAAAATATAGCTGCAGGCAGCGATGCCGGCACTCAGCCCTTGGCTTTAAGTTTGTTTGTAGTAATTAAGTTATGCTGAAGGATATTTTTGTTTATATTTATCGTACTAAGGATTTATTGTATTATCCCAAGCACGCACACGCACAAACACACACACACACACACACACACACACACACACACACACATGTTTGGCTTCTCAGTTCTGTGTAGCCCCCTTCCTCTTTTGAAACACGTATTCACATCACATGCATTTACTTATAAAATGTGTGTGTAGCTGAAAATTGTAAAATTGTTACAAATTGCTTAAATTAAGGGCTATAATATGTGAAACCAATATTGCAAAGTGTCTGCTTTATAAACGTAATAAAAGAAGGGTCCTAACAATAGACACTATTTCCTCTCACTCACAAAGTCCTGAACTAAATGCTATTTTTTGTGAACATACACTGGGAATAATCTCGGACTCTGGGAAGATCTCCAAAGGCAGAATCCATACAAGTCATTTAGAGGACAAACCCTTGATAATATTTTGTACGTAAATTGCATCCAATGACTAATCAAAAACTTCACTTGCTCAACATCTCAGTTGAATAATAAAACATAACGGTCATGATAGCCATTCAGAAGATGCTCAGTTAAACCGTGAGAACCAGTCGAGATTTATTATGACTAAATAGACCATATGAGGACCACTTTAATCCAATGTGACTTCAAACACCCTGTGTTTTTCATCAGTGTAAATGTCAGGCCAGAGCATGTAAATGATCTTCCTGAGGTGCGTGTCTGATCTCCTGTCACTGATCTTTTGTTAAACGCCAGTGATGACATGCTTGTGAGCTGACCTCAGTAAAACGGAAAGCACAGAAGCAGACACAGTAAAGCAGGTATGGCGCTCCAGATGACCTCTAGGATTTACTGCAGACACTCAATACAGATGAAAGTGGCCGAGAGGCCTGAAGAGAGAAGGGCTAATAACAGAGCCCTCTGATATCTGATCACAAAGGACAGTTTGGCTGTGGCCCCTTCTGCCTTTCATTTATGTCTCTTTCGTTTTGACCATTCTTTCAGCTAAAAAGAAGAGTCCCGTTAATATCAAACTGCTGTGCATCTTAAAGATCAAACCACAGGGTGTAGCAACACAGCAGCAGAGTGCGAGCAGAGGTTGTACTGTTCCTTAATTGCGTTTCTATTTTTACACTGCAGCGCCATCTATAGGCAATAAAACAATAATTAATTCTTCGTTAATTGCTAGTTATTAACTTAACAAATTGACGATTCTTAAAATTTTTGTAATTTATCTTTAATAATAATTTTAAATAGTCAAATTTGTCTTTGAAGCGTTATCATAACAATAACTCAAAATGTGTTGAAAAATCTAAATGTTAACATAATTTGATTAAGTTAAATAAAGTCTTTTTAAACTTTTAAATACAATTTTAATAAATTAAATGAAATGCGTCAGATTTTTGGAGCTTTCTGCAGATTTTTTGGAGTTTGAAGGTGCCACTAAAGTGTTTCATTAGTACTGAATTATAACATTTATAAAACATACGCCATCGTTATTACCTGTACAGATTATATCTTTAAGATACGGCACTGTAATTGTATAATTAGATAGAGATAAAATTGCTAGCTTAGCAAGTTAGCGAAATGCTAAATTAACACGGAGGTTAAACATGGTATTTGCCCAAAAAAAAAAAAAAAGCAAATTAACTAATTTGCTTTTGCTATAAATTAATTTATTAACTTATGAATAATAAATAACTTCACATGGGGAAATGATAGCCTCAAATTAACAGCACACATTTTCTAATAATGCCAATATATTACAAGCTGTTCTTTAAACTTAAAGAACTTTCTTGGAACTTAAACAAAACATCTTTGCAAAACAACTGGAAACAGACATTTTCTTTTTGTTCTTTCACATATGTGAAGTGTATTTAGCTTCAGTCGGGCCCCTTTTGATCTGAAACCCCCATGTGTCGTGGAGCTTCTGAACGTCCCAGGACACAGACGTAACTCTCTCCAGCTGCCCACTTCAAAGTCCGTCCTGGGTGTCAGTGTCATGTCTCTCCCTCTGAGGTGAGGGTCTTACCACAGGCAGAAAGCTTGAAAGATGCCAGTGGTTATGGTTAGTGAAGTGAACTATCAAGCGGAAGGCTGCGGGTTCATCTATGCAGGCCATGTGATGTGCAATTACTTTAATCTAATCCTTTTCCTGAGACTCGGTCATGTTTTCTAACAGTTTTGTTTTTGGTAAATTCAAAAGCAATCATACAGGTAAACTTCATGTGCATTTAAAAGAAAAAACAGACTTTTGTGTAAAACTCCACAAAATATAGCAGTAAGCAGCCATAGTGGAGTTCTAGCCGCGTGTGTTGAAAAGCTGAGGCTGGAAGATCCAAAATACTGTATATGTATGCCAACAATATACGTATAATGTGCATTTAATGGAATAATACTACTAAAAAATAATACTAATAACAATAAAATAGACAAATTGGTTGTGGCTTGCTTTGAACTTGATGGTTACCGTAATTTCTGGGATTGTTTATGTAATTTATGTACTTTTGTAAATGAACCCCATTGCTAGTGAATGATAAGTGTGGTCTTGGTTTTCAACAGGAAAACTTTGGGAATTCTTCTCCTCGCGGGGGGAGGAATTCCCACACAGGATTACAACCGGACATCTCCGGACTACAGAAACAATCCTAAGCTTCTAAGTGTGTGTGTCCTGAGGGATTCTTCAAGGCTTCTACATGACTCAGCTTGCCTGAATGGTGTGGTTCAACCAATCGCCCTCCTCCTTTCTGCATTTCCTGTGTAAATCACAAAACCCAAAGCCGACAGCCATCTAAGCCACAGTGAGTAATGCATCAATCAAGAAACAGAGCTTTCACAGCCGTCAGTGTCAAACTATTATTTATACCAACACACACACACGCACGCACACACACACACACACACACACACACACACACACACACATATTGACGTGCTTTGTTGTCATATTATTATATTGTTTTGAAATATATATATTTTTTAAACAATAAAAATTTTTACCATTTACTTTACATTAAATTTTTTTTCTAGTTAATAATATGAATCGGATAGGTCTCTCAGACAATTCTGTTTTTATCTTTCATTGTGAATACTGTATTTTTCGTTGCAAAAAGTCCTTTTCAGGTGCATGGAGATCTTAGCAACTCTGAGCCTAAGACAGGATACACACACACGCAATCGCTAGCCAACCATTTGCAGAGTGGCACAAACACTCATTCACACACTCACAGGATATTTTACACAAATCCTATGGTAAATGTCAATTCATTGGCGACGATGAGAAAAATGGAGGACCAAAACTGGCAAATTCAAATATAAATGACAAAGGAAATAAACGTACATATGTATAAATAAATAAATAAATACAGAAAAACATGCATGCAAATTAAATGTTTAAATACATACGTTATATTTATGTTATTACGACTAATAGGACATAAACGTAACCATTTAGCTTTTCACATTGCAGAAAGTTTTACATCAGACTTATTATTAATTATTAATTATTTATTAATTACCCATTTATTGTCAGAGAAGTACCCACTGCAGTTTTTGATCTACTCTAATTGCTCCTTCTAACACAAATGTTTCAAATCTAAAGAAGATTAAATGTCCATACAGCACTTGGAATATGATTCTTCCTTAATATGCTATTCATTTTTCACTCACATCACTTTAGGTATTGCACATAAATCAGTCACATTTTGTAATTGTCACGTTCATGGACTGGGGTACGGACTACAAAAGCCAGGATTCTGTGGGTTGCTCCCTTCCTGTGTTCCTGCTCCCATCGTTAGTCATGTATTTAAGTTGCCACCTGTGTTTGAGTCCTTGTCTGTCATTGAAGTTGCACCAGCCTGTTTCCGAGTTTGTCCTGAGTTCATGTGAGTTTTTGTCATTAAATGTGTGTTTTGTGCACCACGATCTCCGGCTCTTCTGTTCTGCACCGAGGATCGTGACAGTAATATTAGGCACGGGCAGTTGCTTTTGCTATAACATTTATTGAACATAGTCAGTGTTTTTAAAACGTGAGGCCAGAAATTTGGGATTTTTTATTAAAATGGTTTAAAGTTGTTTAATCAAACGCCGGGGATGGACAGGACACGGCTGGTTGAGAAACCAAAACTGGAATCACACGAACACAAGAAGTGTAAAAAAGGCAAAATCAAA
Source organism: Paedocypris micromegethes (assembly GCA_028031935.1). Lineage (NCBI taxonomy): Eukaryota > Metazoa > Chordata > Actinopteri > Cypriniformes > Paedocypris > Paedocypris micromegethes. The sequence continues at coordinate 2,355,513 of CM051494.1, forward strand.
AGCCAAACTTTTCATTCCTCGGCCGCTCAGAGGAGCAGGTTTGTAACACAAACACACGTTTAGATAAAAATGAAAAAAAATATAAAAAATAGTCTGCTTTTTGCTGCTATAAACGTAGTTTGCAAGCCAAGCTTTCGGTTAATTACCGACACCACCTGTTTGTTTAGTCGCAAAACTGTGAGTCAGTTCATCTTCATCATCCGGGGTGATTCGATTGCTTTTGACTTAAGAGCGAAAACAAGCCCGCTCATTTGCCTACGGGTTTAGGAAAAGAAAAAGAAATGGGCCAAAGAAAAAGGGCTTGAATGAAGGAAAAATGAAATGATTACATTTATTTTGCACTAATGCATTTTTGTTTTTATTTACACAAGTTCAAGTTTAAGTTCTGAGCATTTGTAAGGTGCTTTTCACAGTATTAACTGTCTCAAAGCGCACATGTGAATATGTAGGAGGATTGTTGCTTTTCATTCATTAGTAGTTGGTGTTAAAAGTATTGAATTATACATAAGTACATTTGTTTCCTATTTGTTGTAATATAAATATATGTATTTATTAGGGGTGTGACGAGATCTCGTGGCACGCGAATTGAATCCAATTGAATCTCGTGATATCGCGAGAATTTGGCGCCATTTTTGATATATTTGCAATACCGTGGATACCGTAATAATTAATGGATTTGATATTTATACAAGTATATAAACCCTTTAATACAGTATAACACGTTCGTTTCGTTACAAGTTGTAACTTACAACTATCAATGACGGCACGGACATTGCTAATCGAACACAGAAAGCAGTGTAACAGACTGAATTAATCGATCACACCCGCGACGCGCATATGCGCTGCTCCGTTTTCTGCGCTGTGCCTTTAAGAGAACGTATGACGCGCGCGAGAAAATCTGCTTGTTTTTTTTTGAACAAAGTCTGTTTTCGGTTGGAAATCATGGTTTCACGTAAAAAAAGAAAAGAAATCGCCAAGAAAAGCGACGAATACCCGAAACAAAGCTAAAGTAGGAAGCCGCTTTCTCTCTCTCTCCCGCTCTCTGTCCTGCTCTCACTCTCTGTCTCTCTCTCTCTCGCTCGCTCGCTCTCTCTCTCTCTCCTCTCTCTCTCTCTCTCTTTTCTCTCTATAGTTGACTGGCCAGTGACACTTTCAATACATTTGTTTTTTAGAGCTAAAATTAACACAGTGAATTTAATCATAATAAGTAATTGATGTTGAGTTGAACTTGATGCCAAAATGATTCTACCATTCTTTACAATTTACTGGACTTGTCTTTGTTTATAAATAGTGTTTAATGACTGCGCTTGATGGATTTTTATACTTTGACAGTTAAAACATTTTGTGAAATTACCTGGCAATTTATGGCATCATATTTTGTATGATCAATATTATGTTAGTTATCTGGTTATGACTGCATGCAATTGGTGAAAATACGTTGCATCAACAGTTTTGAATGTTTTAGTTAAATAAAATACAGATAAAATATGGCTCTCCTTATATTATATCGAAGGTTTTTTTTATTTAAAAAAAAAATCTAAATCTCGTCTCGTCTCGATCTCGTGAGCCTAGTGTCTCGTCTCGTCTCGTCTCGTGGGAAAAGTGTCTCGTCCCACCCCTAGTATTTATACATTTTTTTTTATATGTATGTATTTCTGCATTTATTTATACATAATTACATTTATTTCCTTTGTCATTTATATTTGGCTATATTTTATATTATATTTATATTTTGGCTGTTTTGGTCCTTCATAGAGAAACGCATGTTTTTTGGGAGGAAACCAGACTAAACCCACGCAAGAGCATGGCACTGGTCAGCTTCAAACTCACACCTAGAGCCACAAACGGAAACAGACAAAACCAGATGTAAATAAAAATTTCATTTAAATACTAAATTAACTGTAGCATATCATTTTAATAAGCATGTAGCATATCATGTTGAATAATTACAAAAGTAAACCGTCAAACTCAACCTCTAATTTACTTTGATTTGTCTTCTCGGACACAGACACATTCTTTCTCTCTCTGTCTCTTTCCGTGTTCACTTCCACAGGAAATGGCTCCCAGCCCAAATCAAATTATGCTGACTAGCATGTCCATATCTCTGACGCGAGAGGAAAGACAGCTAGCCTGCAGGGCCCGCTGCCAGAAGCGTTTATTCAGCGCTAACATGCTTTGTCCTGTGTTCTCTGAGCAGGGTGAAACTTTCTTGAAATCTCTTCTTCACCATCATATTGTGTGGAACCCTGACGGCAGCCCTGATGTGACATATGGTAAATGATTTCATCAGCATGTGGAGACGAGCAGTAATGCAACACTAAACGATGTCACATTACATTACGCAGTCACATCAGAGGATAAACCCAATCTAGAGCTGTTCACAATGCAAATGAAATAGAGACATAATTATCGTAGAATTGTCTGTTTATTTTAAAGGTTCAAATTTGGAAATAAATAAATGTATAAAGTTTCAAAATTATTATATGTAATAGAAGACAATAATTTTGGAAATTAACAAATTCTAAATGTATAAATGAGGAAAAATATATTAAAGTACATGAAAACTAAATAAAGAAAATATATAGCTGAATTTATAAGAATAAAGCTGAATTTTTTAATTGATATAAATATATTTATGAAGTAGTAATATATATAATTTCAATAATTATAATATATTGTTCAAAATATTGCTACATCATATACGGTAGTTTAAAAATATTAAGTTTAAAATGTAGGAACAATAAATAGTTGAAAACAAAAATGTATATTGTGTATACTGTATATACATATATTAAGGACTGACAAACAGTAATGCATACATAGTATTTATCACTATTTTTCTACTAAGATTTCAAACTTTTCCAAAACAATTCTTGTTTAATTCAAGTTTAATTTACAAATGTAGTTTGAGATCCTGTAAATGTGATTTAAGTTGATGAATGAGTCTTTAGCCCCAGATGAACATTGCAAAGTTATTGCCGTATTAATGAAAGCACTTATCACTGTGTGACCGCTGAAGTGTCTTTAAATGAAGACAGATCTTTTAATCAATACATGCACAGACATTAAGTCAGCACAAGCCTGTTATTTTACTTCTGTTCATCCTCGGAAATAGGACATGACATTGTGCTTTTCTCTGATAAAGATAATGACGTTGATCAATGTCATTGTTTGAAAAAGGACTAATCAAATCACTGTGATGCAGTGCTTCCTCTGCAGAAGATCTGATGCTAAACACATTATCCCACCATTTACATCTGGGCCGGGGTTCTAAGGGGGCGGGGTGCAATGGAGAGAGAGAGAGAGAGAGAGAGAGAGAGAGAGAGAGAGAGAGAGGCTCAGATCATTTCTTTTTGATCTAAATGTCATGGGGTCAATCCTATTTCCTTGATGATATCAGAAACATTTAATAAGAGTTGTTCAAAGAATCAAGCTGTGAGATTTAATCAGAATATGCTCACATTAATTACAGATGTCATGTAAAAATGTAAAATATGATTATTTTAATTAGATTTCAAAAATTGTTTGACGTTTTATTACATTGATTTAATGTATGCAACCTTAAATATTAATTCGCGGGAAATGTAAAACGAGTATCTAGCGCCCTCTGTTGGGAATACAGTACAGTGTACAGTACATCGCATCGCACACACGGAACTATTATTAATTTGTTAAATATTATTAGAGAATTTCATCCATATTAATCTAAACCGCTTTTCCATTTATGTCACGGGGACCTGCAGCGATTCACTGTGATTAATAAATTAAACAAAATAACTATTCTATACTATTCTAAATCTATTAAATAGTGGAGGTTGCTGAATTCACATTTCAGGCACGCTTACACCGGCTGTTTTTGTATTCGTTGCTTTTTTTCCCCACCATTGGTACCTGAATCGTTGACTTCAAAGAATTGATCGATTGTTATTTTTGAAAACACGTTTATTAACGTGCTGCCATCTGCTGGCGTTGTGATTAAATTACATATACGGTATACTGTACGTATTCCAGATGTGGATTTTTTACATTTTATTTATTAAGACAGAGATAAGAGAGATTCAGACAAACAGACAGACAGACAAACAGACAGACGGACAGACAGACAGGTAGCTAGGTAGATAGATAGAAAGAAGAGTTAAATTATCTGCAGGTAAACAACTTGTGAAAAGACTCACGGACAACGAGGATTACCTGTAAAAAATAAATCATCATAAAACTAGTAAATGAAGATGGGTTTAAAAGAAGTTAGACTGTTAAGATCTATTTAAAAGAAAAATTAAGTTTTACTTTTGAAAGAAACTAAGTTTTCAGGTGTTCTTCAAGAGTCATGGAGTCATCTCTGTCCCTCTCTCATTCTCGGTTTCATTCTCAAAACTCATTCTTTCTCAGTCCTTTGAACTCTCTCTCTCTCTCTCTCTCTCTCTGTCTCTCCTCTCTCCTCTCGCTCTCCTCTCGCTCCTCTCTCTCTCTCTCTCTCTCTCTATCTCTCTCCCTCTCTCTCTCTCTCTCTCTCCTCTCTCTCTCTCTCTCCTCTCTCTCTCTCTCTCTCTCTCTCTCTCTCTCTCTCGTCTCTCTCCTCTCTCTCTCTCTCTCTCTCTCTCTCTCTCTCTCTCATTCTGACCCTGCAGCACTAACTAGAAATGCCTGCCAGCCAATCATCGCCAGGCAAAGGAAATCTTCAGTTCTTAATTCGACAAATATCTCCAATTCCCTTTTCATTCAAATCTCTAGTGCTTTGTTAATACATTGAATTTGCTGAGAAGAGAGAGAGAGAGAGAGAGGAGAGAGAGAGAGAGAGAGAGAGGAGAGAGGAAGAGAGAGAGAGAGAGAGAGAGAGAGAGAGAGAGAGAATTTTGTTTTAACTTGCTCAGAGCCAATACAATAAAATGTAAATCACATAGCCATGTAAATTGATATGCATCTTATGCTTTGGAACTGTGTTGTTTTACGGTATTTCCTATTCCTGCCTGCAGACAGACAGCTCTTCCACAGGTGACCGGTAGAGGGCGACCTGAGCGTTTACTAGAGAGCCCTCACTAGAGAGTGCTAATGTACCACAAAAACGACATCAGCGGTGAAAATTAACCAGAAAATACATCAGACTCGGTAATGGAAGCAGATAGCGGAAAGCAAAAATACTAGGCAGTTTAGCATGGATCCCGTCCGCCTTATCATGGCGGGCCAAAGGGCAGGACAACTCTGAAGCCTCCGAGCCATTGATCAGCAGATGCTGTAGAATTCAGCAGATTATCTGAATGCTGTTTTCTGGGTCAAAGATGAATGGAAGGAATTCTCAAAACCTGCTTGAGCAGAGGTGCCACACACGGCAATCGACACACAAGCAGCCTTTAACGTTTTAACACAGATTGAACAGAACGTGAGGTCCTATGTGCAAAGGTAAGAGCCCATATGTCCGCACTCTAAAGAAAGCCCCTGCAATTCCGGGGCCCATGACCTTAGTGTGTGTGCGTGCAAGCATGATTTAGTGTGTGTGTGTTTATACTGTTGCAAATAGATAGAGAGCACACAGACGAGACAGAGACAAACATACATTAATATATTTACACAATGAACAATGATGCAAGTCTTGATCTGGTTATATTCCATGTTGATTGTTGATTATTATTAATTTAATTGAATTGCCTTTAATTGTCCCACAGTGGGGAAATTGCATTTCACAACAGCAGTCAACTATATAATGGGTGTCTTGCACAGGTAATGGTTTGTGTTCAGCTGACTAGCAGCAGAAGGTCAGATGGATGAGTGATGATCTCTTCACTACCTTCCGCCTGCATCTCCAGAGGAATCCACAGCACCTGATCAGACTTGAAGCGGCTTAAAACTGACCATCGTGATTCAAGGTAACAAAAGATGGACCAAAGATCAAGAAAGTGCAACTGATTTGATTTTACTAATGTGGGAACTGAATGTCTCATCACACTTATCAGAGTAAACGGTTAATGATTGGCTCATTACACTCACTCACTCACTCACTCACTCACTCACCGAGGATGACTGGAGATCCACAACCTGGTTTCACTCCAAACATAAAAATGTTTTTTATTTTTGTTAACATTTTTTTTAATTTGTGTGTATATATTGCACAATTCCGACAGATGTGACACACACGTGCCTTTTTCAGTGATTTGTGCGCTTATGTGACAAATATACACATAGCTCTGCCATTATTCTCTAAGACATTTCACTATAGTTCATCATCACCATCATCATCAAATTAACCGCACGCGCTCACCAAATTATTAAAGGCGGACATGTTTGGTTTAAGGTAGTCACCTTGAGGAATGCACAAATAAACGTTCATCATACTAAAACTATTTGCTTTAAATATAGCTGGTTGAAGTCCTGGCCAAACAGGTGCACAGCTAGTAAGATTAGCAAAACTCCGGAACTGGGAAAAAGTAGCAGTTTAGCTATGTTTGTTCAGAAGTGAAAGGGTTAAGTTTTCCATCACACCCAGAGAAAAGACAGAAGATTTTAAACGATTCCTAAAACAAACCTAATGTTGTTGCGGCATGATGGCTTAGTAGACTGTACTGTCATCTCACAGAAAAGAGGCTTGAGTTTAAGACCAGGTCAGGGTCTTTCTGTGGGGAGCTTGCATGTACGAGAACATGCATTCTTGTGTTTCCTCCAGGTCTCCAGTTTCCTCTCAAAATCCAAAGCATGCAGAATTGGTGGTCTGGAAAAATACTCCTGTGTGAAAGAATGTGTGTCCTGCTCTGTGATTGGCTAGCATACGAATCCTGTTTTGTTGGGATTGGCTAAAGTTCTTGTGACCCAGAAAGAAAACAGCGGTTCAGAAAATGAATTATTAGTGTAACATTAAGTTAAAAAACATGGAGTGTCTCTCTGACGACACATACGTCCGATGACCTCCTCTTCCTCATCGTCATCATCACACATAACACCAACCTAAAAATTAATCATAAACAGAAGCAACGTGTTTTATCCGTGCACGAGCGTGTTACGAAGTGACATATTAAGGCACTAATATCCACTTCTGTGTCAGCACGTTTCCACCCAGCGTGTGAGAACTCTTCTTCGTGAAGGGGCAGCGAGACAGGAAAACGGCGAAACGTCATGAGAGAACGAGGCTGAGACTCGAGAGAACACACACGAGCCTTTAAACGGCCGTTTAGCCGCGTCCATCCATTCACGATCGCGTGAAAACAGTGCGAGATGGACGAATTGGCCAATGTTGTTCACTAGTATTTGTTTGCACTCGGCTTTTCTCAGTCGTGTGTCACACTATACACAAGCTCGTTTTGTTGACGGCGTCGTTACGTCTTCAAATTCGCACCTGCTGTTGATTTAATGAATGACACTCTACACCTCTCCGGTAAAAACCGTGTGTTCGGTGTGTTTCGATTACGTCCGGTAAAATATGAAGATGTGGTTTTAATCTTTCTATTTGGGAGACGTGCCGAGTCCCCTCGAGCTCCCTGATTGGCGGGTTGCGCTGTCAATCAAGCACCCGGCCAATCACAGCAGTCCTTGCACGAAAACTATGTTTTCCACTCACTGCATGTACAGTAGATTGTTTGTTGGAAAAGTGAAGAGAGAAAGGCGTCATCGAAGGGACGAGTGGCGGACAACATACCTGCGAAGTCACTTTGGTGGCCTGTTGCAGGTGAGTGCAAACTGTTCGACTTTATTTCACGAGCACAACACCGATCGAAGTCACACACAACACCCAGGAAGCTCTCGAGATAGTGGACCTGTGCTCAGAAAGCCATTCCCGGCGTGGTGGTGTCATCCTCTAGAAGTGAGCGATCACGCAAAAAGTTTCGCTTAAGCCCAACGACGACATTGAGTGGAATCGACGTGATGGTTTCCAGTTCGTCTGAAACGTTCTTGAATAATAGACCACCCTGCACCAGCAGCGATCCAGACATCAGCTGGTCACTCGCTGTTGAGGTGGCCACGCTGGTATCTAGAACAGACTTGCTTGTCTAAGATGGTCGATGAGCTTTTGCGAACCATCTTGAATCAGAGTGGTCAAGGTGGTCGAGTCGAAATCAACGCTCGTGACATGTTTGGCCCGGGCAGTAAAGAACGCTCGTGCACGGTTTACTAACACAACTTGAGTTGAATCATAACACGCTAGATGGGTTTAGCTGTTCCGAACTCGGACTAATCCAGACATCACTTGGTCATATTTGTTGAAGTTGGACACGCTGCCAGAATGACCGTCTTCGACCAGCGACCGTGTCAAGAACGTCACTATCGCGGCTTGATTTTCTAACAGTACACCGAACGAACGATGATGATGATGATGATGGTGATGATGGTGGTGGTGGTGATGTGACACGCTTAGGCCAGTCAGTCCAGCGCTATGAACACGCACAGGGCTTCATAACAGCGGCGCGAGCGAACACTTGAACGCGCGGAGGGGGGGAGGAGGGCTGCGAGAGAAAACAAACCGAGAAAATTGTTCGACTGAAACGAAAGTACCAGCACCGAGTGGATCTCCCTCCCCGCCGCGATCCGACGGTGCAGTTTTGTCGACTTCACATTGCGGTGTTGCGCCTTGCCGAGCATCCGGTAAGGAGAAGTGTCTGTGGGGGCTACTGTACGGACGGCCAGTGCAGAACTGTTCCGATGTGTCAATAAGTTTGAGGCTGGAATGAGAAGGCCCTGGCGTTCCGTCCGGTTTTCAGGGGTGAGTTTACGTTCACACGTTCGGCGATGACTGAAAACTTGCCGTTCCGCGTGTGATTCAAAGCGGGCTCGGTGGATCGGAACGTCGCGCTCGGTGCGAAATTCGCGGCGGTTTGATGCGCGCTGACTAACAACTTGAGCGACGACCGCTGACATCGAAGTTTCTATGGAAATGACGACGGCAACACATGCACCGCGTTTGGATTATTGCATATGCGTCCGCTAATGACATGTTCGGGCGAGCTCGAGCGGTCTCGCATCACGGGGGCTAGCAAGCTAAGCAGCTACTTTCAGTCTATCCAACTAAACGGAGCGAGAAACACAGGCACCGGACGGCATTATTTGAAAAGTCGGCCCTGAAAACCCCTAGTTTAAGTAATGAAAGCTCGTGGAGGGCGCTTCTATGTCCGAAAATGCCCTAGCGGAGTTTGACAGGAGTGAGATTTATACTTCATCTTCCCCGAAGCAAGATGGACTCTCGGCTGTCTGTCTTGTCAGAGCCCAGATCGACATTTTGCACCGAGATGCGAACCGAGCTCCGTTCGGATGGAGGGTGAGATGAGTTGCGAACCGAGCACGTTTGTGTCGAATATTCGACTCGGTGGTCGATGTGCTGTTTTTGCGGAGTTGTCGAATCGGCGAGCGAGGCAGCGGAGCGCCGCTCTCTCGTGATGCACCTGAACCCAAACACACCGCGATACTGTAAATGCCGCCTTTTCACACGACGCAACCCCGGCCAAATCGCTTTAATAAGACTGATGCAGACGAGCTGTGCACCGACAAAGCCCTTCTACACTCGTGCGTGCTAAATAACTCGACAAACGACTAGTCGGTAGTACTAGCCCCTGACTAGTAACAGTTTATTGCTTCGTTCACTGGTTCGTTTGCCTGCGATAGTCTGCAGGCTTTTCCAGTCGGAGTTGTTGATTTCTGCTGACATGTGGACGTGACAGTAAAGTTGTGCCATGCAGCATTCACCAATGTCATTCAGAGTGGTTGTTTCTAAGAAAGTGACCGTCAGCCTAGTTAGAACGACAATCCATGTGTTTTCATTCAAACTAAGTTTTTTGGGTTGACTCCTAGGGAAAGCGTGAAGTTGTAAAAAAAAGAGTAAAGCTGCAAATTACGTAAATATAGCAACCAACACCTGTTATAAACAGGTAGACATTTCGAATGTTTCATTCATTAATCTAGAAATTTATGGAGAACTACATTTTCTATTAGAGCTTTTACCTGAAACCTAGTGAATGAACCGAGTGACGAGCAAATTCCCAGACTCACGCCAAGCACATTTTATGCTTGTGACAGAAATTACTGGAATTACTAGAAAAGGGATTACTATATGTTCAGAAATACCAATGTCACATCGTGAATACAAAAAGTAATAATGTTAAAACTTATACATTTCCTGTTACTAGCAGCTTCTGGCACATTAACAAAAGCGCCATTTTCGAATAATCCAGGAATTTTTTCACTCTATAGTTTGGCTCCATTCAATGATGACGTAACGTTAAACATTGTCGTGTTTAGCAGGGAATAAAATTCCCAACTTGTGTGTGTGTGTGTGTGTGTGTGTGTGTTTTAGGCTTCAGAATTAATCATTATTTTATATTTATCATTTTATATTGATTCTCGAATATTAGTCCTGTGATTAGGAAATCATGATAGTTACGATAATAACGTAGAAGGTTGAAGCTCTGTTGATGTCCTCTGTTGATTGTGGGAGAGCTGAAAGAATCTTTATTTCTCATTATTATCTGACCACTTCTACTTCTGTCTAGTACTCTGGCTTTGTACTAGTCCTTTAAGCAGCCGTAGTTTTTATACGACAGTCTGTGTTTGTCAATTGTATTGAATTTTTATCTTTATTTGTCCTAATTTGCTATTCAATTGGCTGTTTATGGCGACACACAAGAGAATAAAAATTCCATATCCCAGATATATCAAGGTTTGAGTTGCATTTATTTATTCAATGAATATTTGATACGATTACATTAATGAAATCTAAATTCCCAGCGTTTTTTGGGTTGTTTATCTGGAACGTTTCAGACTCTCCTCAGTCTTGATGACATGATGAGTAATTTCAAATTTGTAGTGTATGACTTTATCTAATAATAATAATAATAATAATAATAATAATAATATTAATAATAATTGAACCTTTATTAGTAGTTAGAATTGTCAGAAGTCTGTATAAAAAATACACATTTACACTCTAGCGGTTAGCGATTCTGCTAACCGTTGACTCCTGAAGTGTTTTCAGAACATTATGTACTTTAGGCCGCTACATTCTTTCATTCTCTGTTTTTTGTTACGATTGTATGAGCGTTTGTCCAATTACAATAACTATTCATTTAGTTAGCGAGATATAGCTGCGGTCCAAAATTTGAACAATCTATTTTTTCACTTTGCTCCAATGTCCATTAAAATCAAAGAGTCGTGGCTGACGGACACCAACTAGGGCCTTTTTTTTTCAAGGCATCGTAATGTGAAAATTCTGTGAGTTTTCAGGACAGTGGTTTTAGTGTCAGAAGTCGTGTACCAACATTCAAGGCCAGTAGGTGTAGTGTCTTAAATGAAATCCATAATGGCGTATGATGTCATAACCTTGAAAAGCAAACAGTGTACGTCTTTATCTAATCCACAAAGTTAAATTGTCGCTGACGAGACTCGGGCAGCACACGTTGTTCGTTTGGCTTTGCGTTCCATGGTTTCTTCCTGTACTGAAGGCGCAGTGTGTGTTTTTTTGTATTATTTTTTTATAGGTCATCTTCATCGCATGATACAACCAGACTGACAGATCCATCCTCATCTTCACATACCGTTTTTCCATATTCTGTGGCTCCGTAAGTACCTCCACTTCATGTCATTGGTTGCTGGCTCCTTTAAATCACAGACTAATTGGGATGTGATGCCTTGCCATCAGAGATCAAATGCTCATTACATCATAGATTTTAAGCTCGTGTCGGACTGTAATCACCTGCTTTTTAGTTCCTGTCCAATCCCAGAGGAAACACATCCATTCTTTCACGTTTATTCCTACGAAAAGTAGTGTCTAAACCTAGAGATTTATATGATATTAAACATCAAAATAGAACCTTTATATATTTACAATAAAGCTGCACGACAGGATAAAATGAGAAATCACAATTTTTTTTTCCCAAAATTCAAGATCACAAATATTTTATGATTCTGGATTTTCTTTTATTTTTAATATTTTACCATGAAAATCAGGTTGGCAAACAGCAATAACACACATTTCTCTTTGCTTTAAAATTAAATAAATGGAGTGAAGAGTAATGTAAAAGTAGTGTTAAAAAACACCATAGAAATAAACATAATAAGGTACAGTATTATGTACAGTTGAGGACAAAATTATTAGCTATGATTAAAAGCTCTTTTGAAATACTTATCAAACAATGATTATTTATTGTGAATTTGGCTATTTGGCGTAGTCGTAGAAATGTTGTAGAAATGCTGAATTAAGATCACAAGGGGGGTGGAATCGAGATGGCGATCTTTTAACAATGAATCGTGCAGCTCTAATATATATATGCTCTAATAGCATGTTATGCTTTTTTGTGGCCTATGATGGGCTGTAAAAATAGCATTTGATTTTTAAACTGACACATCGTGAATAAAAATGTAATCTTGAGCTACACACACACATGTACACAAAAACACACACATTTACCGATGTACAGATCACACAATAAAACACACACACACACATATGTGCACAGATACACAGACATACAGTACAAAGACACTCAAATGCACTAACACAGATGCGCACACACACACACACACACACACACACACACACACACACACACACACATAAAACAGACATACACGCACACATCCCAAAGGACAGAGGCACAGACAAATGTACACACATATTATAATTAAACGCAAGCAGATTCACACACACATGCACACAACAACACACACTAAGACACACAAACACACCTACACACTCAGACACACACCTCACTATGCATTACATTTGCAGATGCTTTAAAGTCATGTTTGAAGACCCATTTTTATTCCCTGGCGTTTAATCGCGTCTAAGGCTCTAGATTTCCACTCTCTTACAGCTTTTTAATTTTTGTTGTTTCGACTATGGTGCTCAATTATGTGCAACTTTCATCCATCCTGTTTTGTTTTATTGATGTGTAATGGTGTAGTATTGTGGTGTGATACTGTACTAATCTGCTATATGGTTTGTACAGCCCTTTGTCCAGCCAAAACTGCCAAAAAGGGCTTTATAAATAAAGTTGAGTTGAGTTGAGATGCGTATATGTTTTTATGTTAAAGCATATTAAAGTTCATTTTCATGTCATGTACAGTATGTCTCTTATGACGGTTAACACGGGTCATGTCTCTTAATCAGGAAAGTTGACTTTTGGAGCCAAAATGATCCAATCCTGCTGTGTCTGATAACTATAGTCGACTGTATGCACATAATTTTTTTATATACACACAAGTGAAAATGCGAAATGAGTTTTTCCACCTGCCAGTTTTAGACCAAACTCTGAATGTCTGTTTCTTTTTGAAAGCTAGTCTATTTGAATTTGGCTTATTTCATTCCTCTTGTAAGAGATATTAGTTTGCCATTGACCTTCTCCACCATTTTAAAAAACGGGATTTGATTGAACACGCAGAGGCTTTTTTTTAACACATCAGCACTTGATTCCTCACGGCCTTTCACAGATCGAGCAGCAAGAGGGCAGCAGACACCGGCAGCAAGCGCAGTCTTTCTCTCAGAAGATGTCTGCTCAAGCTCTGGCCTTCCATTTCTTACGGTTCAAGCTCGTCCTGTTGTGTGTGTCGAGTGCTGACTTCCTGTGAGAACGTGTGCATGGCTTCTGCAGGAGAAGGGACGGCTTGCTTGCGTGAAGGTCACATGTACACTAGAGCTGCATTGGTGCTGCAGACGCAGTGCTGAGATAGACATGGAAACCTGCGACTGCTTTCTCTCAGCGGACACAACATCGCCCTCCATAGAGTGAGCGGTTTTACTGAATAACACTAAAAAACACAGGCCATTTTGCCTTTGTGGTAGGAAGTCTGACTAAAAAGTTGCAGGTTTGCGTCCCGGACTGGCAGTTTCACAACTGAAGTGTCCTTGATCCAAACCCTTGAACTCTGTGTGCTGCCCGGCACCAAGGCTTAAGACTCTGACACTGCTCCGGCCTTGTGTGTGTGTGTGTGTGTGTGTGTGTGTGTTCACCTCACTGTGCACAAATACCGCTACGGTTCTGAAAGTACCTGCCCAAATACAAAAAACACACTTTGGGACCATTTTGGCTCTAATAACCGGCTAGTCCAATTTTGCACTGTTTGCAATGTTAGTTCTTTCAGGAGGGAAATGAAGATCATGGGTCATGTCGCTTGTCAGTTTGTTATTAATAACAAACCGACCCAGTCTCAATTAATCAAAAGTCAGAAAGAACTTTATTGCCAGGTTCCATAAAGAACACTTTATGGAACTTGGAATGTGTCTTGGTGTAATTGGTGCATCACGACATACATTCAATTGCACTGACAGAACAGAACCATGACATAAATGTCGACTGTACATGAATGTACCGTGATTACGCGAAAATAAGCACTCGTTTTTTTTTTTCCCCAAAAAAGCTAAAACTTGCGGGGTGCATATACTTAGCGATTTCAAATATTTGCGTAAATGTAAGCGCTTAATTTTTTTAAATAATGGTTCTGGAGGTAGAAGTGCATATGAGTTTTTATTTGCTGAATAACAGAAATAAAGAAACATTAGAAATGTCACGACACTTAACGGGCAAAAAAATAACACGGGAAGAAGTAAGATTAAACCAAAAATAATCATTAATATTTGAACAGACAGACCGTATTGCATCCGGTAGATTGCCCTGCTAAAGGCTAACAGGCTAGCGCTTGAAAACGAGACCAGCACGCTGCAAAAGCTTCGGAGCAGACAGAAAACCGTTCAAAACGAAGAAAACTGCAATGAAAAACAATCAAATTCAAACACAATCAAATGCAATCTGCTACACAGAGAAAAATGTGACCGTTCAAATATTTACATCTAACAAAACCGAGCTCAGTCAGTTTTACGCTATGCTCTTTTTGCACAAAGGCTCATGGGAACCAGGTAGCAGAAAAGCATGATGGAAGGTGTAGTTACAACTGCTAGAATAGATTATTGTTGCAACATTGAATTGATACGAGTCACAAGGTAGGTTTGTTAAATAAAGAAAAAATAGTATTCTAAAGAGAAAAACGTAATTTAGCCAGAAACAAGCAAAAAAAAAATATTTTGGGCCTGGAAAAAAGGGGTTGCTTATATTTGCATAAATACGGTATATTAAGGATGCAAACAGTCAAACAGATTAGAATGAAAAAAACTTGAATGATTACTAGGCTTCTATCCGTTATTCCAGCTCTATCAACAGAAGCATGTTTCCACAGCGACATGCATCAACAAACCTGTTGTTTTGTAAATGCAGCTATTTAAACTTGTTCTATCTGCACTTGTATTTATCAGTGCTCGATGAATCTAAACCTTGCGTCGTTCACTTGCTGTTTGGGACTAGGTACGTTTGTACTGGTTCGATATGGTTTGCAAAGACATCAGTTTTGAGCACATCATGGCCTTCACTGTAAGGTCTGAATTAAATCCAAAATTTGCTATTTTAGGTTTAAATAAAGCACAATATTGTTCCCACCTTTTGTTATCGTACCAGTGTGTTGTGTATGTGCACATTTAAAGTAAAGATTTAGATCATTCAAGTAAAAAAAAAAATAATTCTGCTCTAATTTAAGAAACGTAATACACTTTTTTGACCATCCACAATGTTTTTTTTTTTTGTTTTTTTTTCTTTTGTGGCATAAAGCAAATGCCCACCCCTAGTTGCTGACATGGCATTACAACTATATTAATATGACTTTCAATGTTCTTGCTTCGTCTTGATATGTCTTCGGTTTTCTGTAAAAGGCATGTTACATTTATGGCATCAAGCCCCGTTTTTGACCTTTGACCTCTGCTCTGGTCAGGTTCAGAAGCAGTATGAAAGGTGGAGAAGGAGGCAAGGAAGCGCCGGTGGAGGGAGAGGTCAGCGGAAAGCGTCCCAAACGCAAATGCCTGCAGTGGCATCCTCTGCTCGCAAAGAAAGCTCCGGACTTCTCTGAGGAAGAGGAGGAGGAGGATGAAGAAGAGCTGGAGAAGGTGATTGATAACGACACAGGAAGAAGGCTCTTCATCAGCCCTTGAACATCATCTGTGTCTCTCTTTCAGGTGCCGGTGTTATGTGCAGATAGGAGGGCTCAGGAGGGAGAGTGCGGAGCAGGGGAGGATGACAATGAAGAATACTCGTCTGAGCAACGCGCCCGACGCCCCATGAACGCATTTCTGTTGTTCTGCAAGCGCCACCGCTCTCTGGTCAGACAGGAGCACCCACGACTCGACAACCGTGGAGCCACCAAGATCCTGGCCGACTGGTGGGCAGTTCTGGATCCGAAAGAAAAACAGAAATACACCGACATGGCAAAGGAGGTGAGAGCTGAGACAGACACGTTTTAACCCTTTAATGCACGGTACCAGAAAGAGCGCTTAAAACATTTTTTTTTTTCAAACGAACGTATTATTTGGCATCAAACTAAGAAAAATGAAAAAAAATAAATAAATAATAATTTATAAATATGAAAAAAAAATGTTTTAAAATAATGCAATAAAAATTAATAGAATGAAAACAAAAATCAAAACATTGACATGTTTCCGGGCATATTCAAGAATACCACCAGACACAACTTTCTATGGAAGAAAAAAAAAATTTTTCGGGTAAAAATATTGCCCCGTCCCCTGTAGATAAGATTTTTGATATTTGGGAAAAATTGGTATTGATCCCAAATTTTTGGATATTGGACAATACAAACTGCTCTGGAAGCCTAATTAAGCAGTAAATTACATCTAAAAGTAAACGGTGGAAAAAAAGTGAAAAATATTTTTTTTGAAAACCCATTAAAAACATCATTGAACAAAGTGTGACACCGGTGTCACGCGGTGCATTGATGTGCTTTCACGATAAATATAAGGGGATGTTAACACTGTAGTTTACCACTTTGAGATGAACTTTGGGTTTGTGCGTTCCCCACATGTTAAATAAAAACCACCCTAAGCATCTCAATGAGTCTTAACGCTGGGAAATCTTCTGTAAGTTATGAAAATGTCGACTCCCAGTCAGCGAGATGTTAGTCATCTGAAAGATTTGGGAGAATCATCAAGCCAATCGAGAACAATCATTTGGATCCAGGGCGAGATCCAGGCATCGTCCTCAAAGTCAAACGCAAGAAACATTGAAACCTGTGCAATTCATGACATTTTTGTCTATCCAATCACAAACCCAGAATTTTAGGGTGAAAAATGATAACAATGATATAATAAGAAATACGGATTAAAACAAAAAGAACACGATAAGCTATCAATGTGACACCCAGTTGTGCTGTCGTATAGCAGTGGTCCCCAACCATTTTGTCATCGCAAACCAGTCAACGTTTGATCATTTTACTGCGTCCCGTGGTGGGTAATTATTCTGATTTTGTTTTTTTTTTTTTAGCATTTAACATATTACAATTTTATTTTTGTATTTAAACATGTTAAAAAAGTCTTTATACCAAAAGATGAATATAAAGTCATTTAATATGGTCCTTAATATTTAAAGTCAAAATTTGAAAAAAATCTACATTAGCTTTTTTGGTTTTAAAATGTCATACACCTTTTTAAAATTAGACTTGATTCTATTTCCTCGTTTATACTTTGTGGCTTATACTTGTGGAAAGTTCTACAGCTTAGAAGCGGGAAAAAAAAGAACATTTTGTTTTCCAAATCATTCTTCAGTTTGCATATCTTCTTCACTTGTGCGCGTCACACGGCATCACAAAAAAACATTAGAAGCATTAACATTATCATGAAACATTAGAAAATAATGTTCTGAGAATTCCAGAATATCTGAGAATAATGTTCTGTTGACTGCGGTCAAACCAGCCGCATCTCAAAAAAGATGGTCAAGTAGCCGCCTTGTTTTTCGTTGCGCTTCTGATTATGTTATGATGCTGTGTTCGAGCAGCCACTTTACTCTTTTACTTGTTCCTAATAAAGCATCTTTACTATATCTATGAGTTTGCTTAAATGGTTAACTTAGAGAAAGTAATCTCTAAAACATGACGTTTTATTGAACTTTACAAATAACCACTAACGCGTCAGATTTCATTGCACATAACATTGGAAAATTAAAAATTCATACAACAAAATAATTAATAGATTTGACAGACTTTCGACTGACAGATGACACGTAAAGTCATAGTAATAAAATAAAGTAATAAAACAAAAAGAAAATGTGAATAATTTCCGTTCGTTTTTCCATTTTTGGCACTAATCTAATTCCATTCTTCTGCGGTCGTACGCGATGCATAAGTGACTAAATGCCAAAGAAATATCCCTAATGATGATGTTTTATCATCTTTTATGTTGTAATGAGTGTCATGTTTTCTCAGTTTGTCCTCTTTTAATTTTGTTCGACAGTACAAGGACGCGTTCATGAAGGCCAACCCTGGTTACAAGTGGTGTTCTGCCACCAACAAGCCGGTGAAGAATCCTTCACACTCTGTGACTAACACGCGCAAGAAGGTCTGGTCTCTGCCCTCCAATTCGAGTAAAGACCATTCGCTTGCTAAAAAACAGGCCAAACACCTGACGTCTGACGGCGCACCATTGCTCAACTTCGCCATGGCTGGTGAGAAAACGCAATTGGTTTTTACTTTTCTCTGCATGTCATGACATTATCTCTCTGCTCTTCTACCAGATCCCACTAAGATGGGCGGGCTAAGCATGCTGCTGTTGGCTGGAGAACACGCTCTGACTGCCAGAGAGGTAAAATGGTACATTTCTGTGAAGTTCATGCAAACCATAATCTCGGCCTAGATCACAACATTCTTCTTTTTCCCCCCGAGTTTTGATTTGCTCTGTACATCTTAACACAAAACCAAACCATTTAATTTGTTTGCAAGTGCATTTTAGTCATTTTTATCTAGTATTTCACAATTTTTTTAATTCAAGAAATAATCTGTTATAATGGAATTAATTGTAATAATCTGAAATTAATTATTTTAAAAGTGGAATATATGAGCAATGATCAATTATATTAAATACAATTATATATTTGCATATCAATAGCACAATTATATTACATGCAAATAATTGTTTTTTGTAAAGGGCAGTTACATGCTATTATTCATATAGTTGCATTTTAACGTCATATTACAGGGAATTTATCAATGCTATATATATATAGCATATATATATATATAGCATATATACAATACAAACTGGAACATACTGGAAATACATTTTATCACTCTCTTAAAGCACAAAAGCCATCATTTTGTGTAACGTCAACATGCGTTTCTTCTAAACCGGAACACAGAGAACATTCAAGATGAGGATCGGCATTATTAGTCTAGATCCCCATCCTCCTGATGCGATCATTGAGACAAATCTGCATCGTTCTGGACTCGCGGCAGACCCTGGTATAATGAGCACATGATCAGTGCTCACGTAAATAGAGCCTGACAGGCCCGTGTCCACTGACGACCTGTGACAATGCTTCAGAGCTTAAACTGGGTTTCTGTGCCATTTCAGAGGTTCTTGGTCTTTATATATTGAAGCGCCGGATATGTCGTCTATGGTCCAGTGTTTGCGCTCTCCTCCGTTTGTTCTTTTCACCCCTGTTAATCCTCAGTAAATTTCATTTTGCCAGCAGTAAGTGATACTAATTGCCTTCTGTGAAGACACGGAAGGTTCGTGTTAAACAAAAGGACTCAGTGCCGACTGATGACATCACGTGTGTGGAGCTCTGGTGGGCGGAGCTTCTGAATTATTTGCCTGCTCTGAAGAAATCTGATGATTTAAACCATTCTTCTGTTTTCATATAGCTGATGTGTATCGCTACTTTAGGTGTTAAAGTTGTTTTTATTGTGGTGAACATTTGAGAATTTAGCCTGAATCTGAAGATGGATGGATAGATAGATCTACACACATCTTTCTCTCACAAACGATCAGTCAGATCTGTTCTCGCAAGAGTCGGAAACTGTTGTTCTGATGAAACCGGGCGTGGTGGGCGTGTCCTTCCGCACATTCTCAATGAATAAGATTTGTAACATGACATTAGAAATTTGCCCAATGAAGCGACAACCCTGTTCAACCAGTTGCCAATCAACCGCTTTCGAAATATATTATAGTACTTTAAATTGTATTCAAATTAATACTCTTGACTTTTACTCTTTTAGATGTCATCAAATTTATCACAAACGGGAAGCACAGAAGCGGCAAAGAATGCTGCGAAATCCGCTCTTTTCCAACTGGCTGAGGTGAGACCACCTAAAGCCCCCTCTGCTGTGATGACCGTGTCAGTGTTCGTATCACTCTGGCTGATTCTGATTTCTGTGTTGTGGATCCTTAGATTTCTTCCAGCCCGACACAGACGGCTGATGGACAGAAGAATGCAGAGGACAGAAGTTCCCTCACACATGCGGAAGTGAGTGGTCTTGGTTCTTTGTGAATGCAACATGTAATGGGATTTTTATTCTCTGCTGGTCAACCATGCAAAGGCAGAGATATGAACAACAGGTTTCTTCTTTTTCTTTCTCCATGATCTTATTAGGAGATGACAGCCGTGTAGTTCAATGAGATGATTTATGTTCTGTACTTACACCAAGTCAGTGGTGGCCAACCTTTGATCATTTCAGTGCCAATCTTGACATTATTACAATGTATTCACAAGTCACTATATGAAAATTAATTATGGATATTTAAATTAGTCTAGTTGCCGAATAAGGCATCCTTGGGTCGAGATTTGAGATTCTGAGACAGAAAAAGGATGATGGTCTGTAACATGAGAACGTTTGCGTTTGTAAGCATATACGTTTGTGAGCAAACTTTCTGTGTTGAAGAGCAGAACCTGAATCACAGAGAGGGTTTGATTACAAACAGTTCAATCAAACATGCGCCACTTCATGGGCTGGATATTGCCCGTGGGTCGCATGTTGGGCATCACTACACTTAAGTAAAACTTAGCCCAGCAAAACACAGAATCTTTCTGATTTGCACATCTTTTATACTCAAAGGCATTGTTGTATGACTTCTTTTTATCATCCGTTTTAGGCGTCCGGACCATCACAGCCGAGTTCTCCAGACCTGCCGAAGAGTTGCGTTAAATCGCCGCTGTTTACGACAGCTGAGGTGCGGTGCCGTTCATTATTCAGCCTTCTACTTAAAGCATTTAAAAACATTTTCCCCCAAAATTTCAAGCATGGTTACGCTTAAGAAATCATCATGTATTCTGCTTTTGAACTACAACAGTATTCTGTAGTTGTGCGATCCCACTTCCTCTTTCAGTGATGGACTTTCCCTATAGAGGCGGACCTGTTTAAATGTCTGTACTTCCACTTAGTTTTCACTTCATCAGTAGCCTCCAAAGCGACAGTTTTTTTGTATTTTATTAATATTCTATTATTCACTCGTGTTTTTCTGTAGAGATGATTTGTCCCACAGATTGAATCAGATTGGCCCCTCTGTCTCCTTGCTTGTGTCCCGGCAGCTCTAACGTGTGTTTTATATGTAATCATTTGTGATTTTTTTTTTTTTTTTTTTTTTT
>CM051494.1:2385597-2413336 GCA_028031935.1 Paedocypris micromegethes
TTTTTTTTTTTTTGCCACTCAATGATCTGAATATGCACCCGACTTGTGGTTTTCTCCGCTTTGTACAAGAATGTATGTTAATGGCTTTAGATGCAGTTGTGGCGTCGTCTTTTTAACGCTTACCTGGACCATGTTTGGAGTCGTCGGGGAGATTTATACTCTGTGTGCTTGATGGGATTATTGTCACTAGTACTGTATGATGCAATGTATGGATCGGATTGTTACAGCCCAGTCGTTGCCTTGCCTTACTGGACCCCTGTGTAGAGAGGGAACCCTTCGCCATCGCCCTTTTCCTAGAGTCTTATGTCATAACACTGTCTGCTGACGCAAATGCTATTCTTTAAACACCTATTAAAGTAACACAGAAATCAAACCCTCTGCTTCCGACTGCTTCATTGCGTCCGGATTTGAATGGTTTTATATAATAATAATAATAATAATAATAATAATAATAATGAGTATTTGTAGGGCGCTTTTCACAATTTTAACTGTCTCAAAGCGCACGTGTAAATATGTAAGGGAAGTGTTGCTTTGTATTCAGTTTATCGTCTGGATTGTTGGTGTTAAGTAAGTGGCTGCGGTTATGACAAGACAAAGACAAAGACAAGCACATACGCGACAGTGGCCAGGTAAAAAAACCTCTCTAATGAGGAACAAACCCTGGGCAGAACCCGGCTCACTGGTGCCAGTCTCCTCCGGCATTCTAACACTACACAATCAATGCGTTGGTTGTTCTGCGCCATTTTTAATGATGATTCCGGAACGATGTTTCCCTCCTCAGTGGGGAAAGAGGCGGCTCCACTTCTGCACGCCAACAGCGTCGTCAGGTCCACAGAGGTCGAGGAAGCACCACCGATGGTCCCGAAGCTCCTAGGAGATTCTGGTTGTACGACACTTGGCGCTCAAGAGAGGAGGGGAGAGAAAAAAACAAAGCAATTAGAAAAACATAACAAACCATAGATTTTGACAATTTTCTGAAGGTGTAGGTGTAATTCGGTTCCGAGCACTAACTAGGCAGCCTTTCTATACGATATATTAATATTTTCTGTAAGTTATAACAGGTCAATATATGCTTCGTTGAAGAGACGCGTCTTCAGTCTAGACTTAAATTGACTCACTGATTCTGAGTCTCGAATTGGACTTATCACTGTACTTGACTTACAGTCCTGGAACATCACTTGTTACTCCAAGCTTGGATTGTTTGCTTATTTGGGACACAATTCGGCTTAATTCGGACACAACTCATGAGAGTGAAGAAGATCCATTGTTCTCTATGGGGGCAATTGTGGTCCAGTGTTCGGGAATTGGACTGTCCAAGAGGTTGCAGCTTTGAATGCCTCTGAGCTAGACACTGACCCCCACATGACCCCTGGGTTTCACCTTGAGGCTTCCCACTGCTCCGGGTTTGTGTGTTCACAATTTCTAAATATATAAATATCACAGATTGTATATTCGTCATTCGTGTGTGTTTCCAATCATAAATGCTATACGTAATGTCATTTACTGTTTAGTGTAGCATGTCTCATTTTATTAGCTCGATCCATGTGTCCAGACCAAATAAAAATAAATAAATAAACATGTAAATCTCCTTGTTAATGTATCTTAATCTACACGATTGAGAGTTTGGTTTGAAAGAACATGTCTGTGAGAGTAGATTCAGTAGAGTGAAGCTGGCAGAAAATGTTTTCTTTGAATCAGAAAAAAGTTTCTAATTCATTTTTGTCTCACTTTTTGCTTTGAGTCAGATTAGTTTTACTCTTGAGGGTCTCGAAAGATGTCTTACAAAAAAAAGTGTATTACTATTATTATAGTAATGGTGCGCTTTGAGACAGTTAAAACTGTGAAAAGAACCTGAACTTGAACTTATTATTATCATCGTTTTTAAATGCAAGACTTAACCGTCCTGTTATGTTCGGGTCAAATTGACCTGTTTTCAAAGTTTAAAATAATTTAAAAAATATTAACAGTATTTTTTTAGCTTTGAATCTTCTCATGCTTGGCTTATTTAGTATAATCAGCATATATTTAAAAAGCGGTTCTGTTCACATATTTGTAACGCCCGCTAAATGTATTTGTTACATTGATTATGTTTGGGTCAATTTGACCCGGCATACAAAATGGAAGCTAAAACGAGTCAGAAAGAGCATATACTATTTGCATCTTTGCAACAATGAGTCACATTAAACGGCTGTCTCACACTCTCATACACACACACACACACACACACACACATGCATATGCTTGCATTCTATGGGCCTCATCTTTGAAGTGTGAAAATTTAGGTGTTTTCAGGGGAACTTCAGTTGCTGTGGCCACCCACATCTAGTGGTCACTCAGCAGGGGAGGGGCTAAACATAAATATTCTCTGGAAAAAAAAGAGAAAAGTCCTACCACCATTACACTTTGCAGCTACCGTACACATGATGGACTGTCAGAAAGAGGAGCAAAATGAGTGGCAGGAGTAAAAAGATGAGAGACCTGGAGGCTCTGAAGCTAATACTTGATCAGGACAGTGAAGTAGAGGAGAAAGTCTCTGAAGATGAAGACTATGTTGAGGTTGAATCAGAATCGGATGATTCTGATTATCAATATGAACAAAATGAAGAAAATGCTATGGATTTACAGACATTTACATAAAAGAAACTATCAAATTCAGTGGTCTACATCCCCAAATATATCAACCAAAAGTGTCTGAAGAAAACATAGTGAAGAAAGTGCCAAAACCCACTAGGATGGCCTGACTCGTCTGACAGACATCTGGTCAGCTTCTGAACGGCTCGTGCCCAGCTCTACACAGGACATGATTCTTGAAGTGACTAATTTAGAAGTTAAATGTGCTTTGGGGAAAAAGTGGCAGGAAAAAGATCAAATGCATTTCCATAGATATTTAGGAGTCCTTATCCTGGCTGGGGAAATCAGTATAAGAGAGGATCAGAAACCAATGATGATTCTTGACTACAATGTGGACAAATATATTGATTAAAAAAAAGAGAAAAGTTTATTTAAAGAGTTCATAATGTTAAAATATTTTGTTATTTTAATTATGATTAAAATAAATTGTTAAATAAAAATTTCTTGCCGTACTAATTTTCAGGACTTCTTTATCATGATTTTTTTTTCATGATTTTTAGTCAGCGGGTCCTCTGAAACGAACATAACAGAAGGGTTAAACAAATGATGGAAGGATCGATGGATGCTTTTCACTGGTGTTTTTGTCGAAGGGTTGAAAATAAAGCTACAATAGCATTTAACTACAATAATTTCTCTACCTTTTTTTAATAGTCAAAAGTGAAACACGGTAGAAGTAAAGAAGTCGAAATGAAGATTTCCACTGTGATTGTGAAAGGTTGTGGCTTCTTGACGCAAGTCTTGTGTGATTGGAACGGAAACCAGAAGTTCTACCAAAAAAATCTGCATTGTTTTATAAAAATGCATTTTTATTTAAGTTAGTAAAAACACCTTTAAAAACAAACGTTCATCAGAACTTCAAAATCGATAAAAGATCCCAGCCAAAACTTTTTTACATTTTAATTTAATTTAATTTTAATTTGTTTTATATTTTGATAAAATTGGCTGAATACTGATCCTAAAATGCAATCTACTTCAGGACATCATTCTAAATAAAGCTCTATGGGTTTCAGCCACAAAGATGTGTCGTTTGCGTGGTCATCAAACAGTAGGCGAGTGAACAGGCAGGAAGTTTCTCGCACAAACTGTTTGTGAACGTTACCACCCGGACGGACACGATGTGTTTCACAAAGACGACAAAGTCTTTGCTCGTTTTCTTGGCCTTTCTCAAAGACTCCGGTAAGATCTCAATCCAAGGTCTGATTTGTCTGTATTCTCAATCTCAAATCTGTTGTGAAATTGAAGTCAGTGTCTTTAATATCCTGTAACCAGCCACTTTCCTCTAGAGCCGCTCGCAACGCAAGCTTGTGGGTTCGACTCCCCGAGAATGTAGCACTCTTTAGAAGTATTACTCTTTAAGCTTGTTTCCACAGGTTCTGGAACTGACCTGAGAGCAGTTACCAAGTCTTTCGTCCAGCTCCCGTGCAATTGCTCTGTGGAGAAAAGTGAGGAACTGAGAATCGACTGGAATTTCAACAGAAACGTCTCTGTTTGCCGACACAAAATGAATTATGCCACAAATAGGTCCTCGACAGAATGCAAGCCTCGCTTCACTATTGCTGAGAACTTTAGTCTGGTTATACGAGATGTTCAACACATTGACTCTGGAAATTACACTTGTTTAATGATTAGGATAATCCCACCACCAAGTGTCGAAAGCTCCAGCAATGTGACACTCCACGTTGAAGGTGACTCTATATTTTTCACTCATTGATTTGATTCGCTCTCACGTCTCCACTGGACCTCATGGCGGATGTTGTCCTCTGGTTCCTCAGGTCTGTCACTGCGGCAGTTGAACAGCAGTGATGTCTCCTGCGTCCATCTGCGCTGCTCCGCTGAAGGTCTGAGGTCTGAGAAGATCAACTTCACCTGGACCAGGAAAGATCAGGTGTTGCTCCAAAGCCCTGCTTCTCCTGAGACCACCAGTGACCTTCGCCTGTGTAAACCCGAGTGGATGGAAGGAGACGCCATCGTCTGTCAAGCCAGTTACAGTGGAGAAGAGTTAAAAGCAAGTATTCTCCTCGACTTCAGTAATGGTAAGAACTGTGTCTGCACATCATTTTAATAAGAAACACGCTGGAATGAGAAATACTTCAACGCACTTGTGTTTTTGAAAGTCTCCAGAGCTTCAGATGACAAACACATCCTGTTTCATCATATATTTTCATCATAAAGTCTTGCAGTTCACTTATAGATCATGACAACATGGTTCCTTCTAGATGCAAAATGAAGAACACGTCTTCTACTTTTTATTTTTTTTTTCATTGTGTGTGTGTGTGTGTGTGTGTGCCATCAGAGAGAAAGAGAGTAGAGAGTGTACAAACATACATTTATATGTTTCAGATATGTATATTAATTTGTACTATATATATATATATATATATATATATATATATATATATATATATATATTCAGAATTTGTAAACAGATTTTAACATTTAAGCTATCATCATTACAAGAAAGCCAGGACAAATCCTTGACACCATTTGAAAATATAAATGCTATATCTGTACTGCAAATACATATATTTATATTTGTGCATAATTAAAATGTAATTGTGCTAATGTTGTCTTAAAAATGTATAGTAAAAGTAGTTCAATCATTGGTATTAATACGACGTGTCATTTTTATGCTTTTAACTTATATTTGGTAAGTTGTACATTATAATACAAATGTACATATGTAATATGTATATGTAATATGTATGCACTTTCGAGATGTGTGTACATACTTATTTAATTTCTTTATATTAACATAAATCTCTCTGGTATGTCTTTCTGTGAATCCGCAGCAGGTTTCTCTGGTGGTGGAATATTACTCCTAGGTTGTTCTGCTGGCATTGTTCTTATTGGTCTCATTCTTGTTGCTGCATTTTGCAAATGTGAGTATGAATTGTATATAGTAGATGGTGATGTATGGTCCCCAATTTCGACTATATTATTGCATTTTAATAGGTATTCGGTTAATAATTTGTTGTTTGAATAAGACGGTATCTTTTATGAAAAAAGGGACATTTTATTTAAACGCCTCAATCTTTTCGAAAATTTTCTCTTGTTGTACTTGTATAAATTATGGCCTGTCTTAGTGTGTTTTTAAAAATTAAGATAATAAAAAATACATAAAGCCGTATGCTTCTCACACTGACAGACACATAATGGCTGATCAAATTTTATTGAAATTTTTATTGAAAAAAATTTGGTGTAGAAGAAAATGCAAACATTTTGTACACACATCTTTCCATCCATTCAATCTAATTATATTTTCTAGTGGCAAATCAAAATTATTTTAACGTATTCACTAAACTGCTTAATGTGTGTGTGTGTGTGTGTGTGTGTGTGTGTGTGTGTGTGTGTGTGTGTGTGTGTGTGTGTGTGTGTGTGTGTGTGTGTGTGTGTGTGTGTGTTTTTTTTTGCTTGAATCATTATGTGGTTATTTTAGCTGTATTGAGAAAAGTGACTTGCGTGTCTGTTTGATGCAGGCAGAAAAAGAGAAGATGCAAACCAATCTATGATTTTCAACAATAAAGTCTATGAGAACTTCAGTTTTGCCAGAACGCGTCAGACGGTCGAGTCCATGGTCAGAACCCTGGAAGGAGAATGCATTTATGAAAATTAATGCCTATATGAGGCTGTGGCAGTTACATTTGTATCTGTATCAATGTTTTAATGCTGTTAAAATATGCAGGCACTTTAAACGTCTTCAAAATGGTATTTGGAGAATCATTCATGTTAAGCCACTAAAACTGTGTGCACTTGTGGTGAGTGAATCTGATGTAGTGACATTGTTCTTGTGATAAATGTTTTCAAATAAATTGTGTATTTGTAATTATCTTAATGTTATTGTCTTAATGACTGTAAAATGTCACGGCATGTCGGGTTTATTTAGATTTTTCGTTTTTTTATTTTTCGTGTTCCCAGGCTATCATTGAGGCATAGTCTCCTGCATGCCCTGGGTCTCCTCCTGGTGGGACATGTTAGGAGATGTTCTGAGGGCATCCGAAATAGATGCCCAAGTCTTCTTCGCGGACTCACTGTGGAGAAGAAGCAACTCTACTTTGAGTTTCTCCCGGGTGTCAGAGCGCCTCAGGGTCTGTCTTAATCTCTTAGGGTGCGTGCTGCGACCCTATGAAGGAAACTCATTTCAGCCTTACTTTACGTTACTTTACAGTCATTTGGCAGCCTCTTGTATGCAAAATTTTTATTGTTTCAGATAAAGAAAATATAGGGAAGTACTGAAAAGCACCCAAGGTTCAGGTCTGTTTCTTTCCCAAGGTTCAGTGCTTGTTCCAGCTGTTCCCCAAGAGTCTGTGCTTGTTCCAGCTGTTCCTCTAGAGTCAGTGATTGGTCTGTTTCTTTCCCAAGGTTCAGTGATTGGTCTGTCTGTTTCTCCAGGATTCAGTTCTTGGTCCCTCTGTTTCCCAAGGTTCAGTGCTTTGTCCGTCAGTTTCCCCAAGGTTCACTGCTTGGTGAAATGTTTTGCAAGTCCTTAACCGTTGACCTTTGAATTGAATTGAATTGAATTGAAAATTGAATTGAATTGAATTGAATTGAAAAATCCTTTATTAGTCCCACAGCGGGGAAATTTCACGTCACAACAGCAAAAACAAATCCAAGCAAATAAATAAACAAACATCACCATAACGCACTGCACACATCATAATAGACAAACCTACAGTTTTGGGTCTTTGGGTCTTTTTACAAAATGTAAAGTCAATTGTACAAATCATATTTCCTTGTTCATACAGGTAAATTAAGTCACAGGCCACCGGTGAGAGGCATCGTTAGTTCTGAACAAACCAGCGAATCAGAGGTGTATTCTACCCTGCGTCATCATCGCCCAGTCCCATTAAGCCGTTTGAACGAACGCTGAAAAATACATAGTAATGTGATATTTGTGTTTGTGTTGAGAAAACTCTTCTTTTCTCATCAATCTATGATTTATTAGACCATACACAAAGATCTGTTTTAACTGGTAAAATCTTTCACCAAAAATCATATGGTTTGTGCTGCTGTCTAAATCAAAGTGTGTGGGGTTTTAAAAATAAAGTCAGATTTTACAAAGTGTCCCTGTTTTTTTTTCCATTTTTGTTTTGATAATGATAAAAATATTAATTCTACTACTACTACTACTACTACTATTACTATAGTTCTGCTGCTACTGCTACTACTACTAATAATGATGATGATAATAATAATATAAATAATAATGATTATTATTATTATTTATATTATTATTACTACCCTTATGCAATGTTTGGTTAGTTTGATTTTCATAAGAATGCAATGAGTGTTTAAAATATCATCATTTGTTCGTTTTTTCCCCGCGCATGTCAGGTTTCCATGGAGACACTCGCAAACCAAACAGCAGTTGTTTTTCACATTGTCCGATGATCGTCGCATTTACAGGACTCTTGCTTAGGTACGTTTGCACTCAAACATTGCAACTTTAAACGTGCAAAAGTTTAAAAGTTAAACGCGATCTGACTTATAAACACTGGTAGATGTAGTTTTTTTCTCACGAAACATGATTCGTCAATTAAGTGAAACTAATCAGTCTCGACAAACGAGTTCCACCCTTTTCTATCATTGGGAGTTTGACAATTGTTGTAGAAAATTCACTTATTATTATGAATTGCTTTTGTTTTGGAAAGTGAGTACGGCATTTGTCTGCGAATCAGGTTAGTAACGACAGAGCGCGCTATTGAGCAATAACAGAAGAAGACGGGCAAAACACGTTCATCGTAGTGTACCTTTACCATCCTACAAATAAAAACGGGCATATCTACTACAACTATGCAACTATGGAAAAAAATAAAGTGAAAGTGAAATAATACCGGTAGGTGATGATCTAATGTTCTCACTTTTCTATACTTAAACCGTCGTTTATTTGTTTACAAATTAAACACCACCTAATAATTTTCCGTTATTGTATTTTGTTATTGTATTGTTGTATGAAAATGTAAAAATGATATATATATATAATTGTTCGTTAATCAAATAATAAACGAATTAGTACTTCACACGCTGCGAATTTATTTGATTGACCAGAAGAGTCGAGTCGCAGACTCGGTTCTTCCTTGCGTTTGCGCATGGCAATTATGTCAATGGCCAGTCGCGCGTCGCGTACTGCTGCTGTAGCGCGTAGCAGTTGAACTCATGTGGATGGAAGGAAAACAAGGTCGGTATCGTTGTTTATTTTAAGTTCATGGCATTTTTAAAGCTGCGAATTACTTACTACGTTTAGAAAATGAATTTTGCTGTCAAAAACATACAAGGATTTGTTTTGAAAAGTCAAATGTAGAAGAGGCCACGCGTATTTCGGCTAGGCTACAATTAGCAGCTGTCAGTTAACAGTTATTTATGCACATACGTTTAATACTTATTGTTTAAAATTTTAATATCGTGTCATTTCATACCTATATTACCATTTTTGCGTTTGCAACTTATCGCACATATACTAAATGTAATTTTGGTGGCTAAAATACACGTTTCCTGTGATGCTGGTTTACCTGTAAATTGCTATAAACTTAAAACTATTGAAAATTCATAGATAAAGAGCATAATATCAAACCAACGGTTATTAGGTGTGAAGCGCGCGCCGTTTCGCTGCTTTGTCCCGCCAGTTTTTTTGTTTATCACACGGCTTCCCCGCCAGATTTGTGCTTGTCGCGTGTTTAGTCCCGTCAGTTTTTTGTTTATCGCACGTTTTTCTCGCTAGTTTTTCAATTGTTGCAGTTTACACAAAGGTTTAGTTTAATTCAAACCTATTCATTGTTGTGCTGTTTGTTAGTTATGCTAACCGTTTTTTTATCGGTCTTTTGGTTTAATATGGAGTATAGTCAGACATTAACCTTTTTGCTAATATTTCCATAATCTGAAATCTAACATTATATGACCTTTCTGCATTTATCAGACATTTAAAGTAATGGTTCAAGTTCAGAGCATTTGTAAGGCGCTTTTAACTGTCTCAAAGCGCACCTGTGATAATGTAAGAGGATTGTTGCTTTTTATTCATTAGTAGTTGGTGTTAAGAAAATGGCTATGGTTATCACTATGACCATGATAGTCTGTGATAGCTTGTTCAATATGAGCTTATTACGTAAGTCATGTCGTGCATTTCTGATAAAATAACTCTTGTATATAAACTCGTTGTTTTCTCACATCATCAGAAGCTGGAAGTGGATTTTATATGACTGGCAAACAATGAAGGAGGAAATAGCAGCGGTGGTGTTTTTTCTGAAGAGCTTGATCAAGAAGGCTAAGAAGTTGGAGGCAGAGAAGGTGGATCTGTTTGTGGAGCGCCTGACTGTGGCTTTACAGGAGAAGTACAAGGGCCACTGGTATCCAGACAACCCCACCAAAGGCCAAGCATTCAGGTACAGGCTTCCTCAAAAGCCCCCGCTGCCATCTACACAGGCTTGAGCTGCACCATGCTATAACAAAAAGTGAAAATTAAGGAAGAACAATGCATACAATGTTTTAGTCCAAAGCAACTGATGGAGCAAGGAGCTTTTGGAGCAAAGTGAACAGCAGCTGTCGTACACAAAGTTGAAACGAGAATACAACCAAGTCAAAAAATCATGACAAGTCAGTGATTTGAAAAATTTGTAAAAAAATTGATACATTTTTTTTTCTCCCAGTCATCTTCCCAAATATTGTATTTTTCAGATTTTAGGCAAAAGTGCAAATTTTTGAAAAGTGCACAATGTCATTATGGGTTTTTGGAACTCTTTTCAAGGTTTAAATAAGTAAAGATGATTGTTGGGTGGACTGTTGCGGGTGATTTACCTGTAGATGTGTTCGTTCCGCACAGGTGCATCCGAGTGAACAAGTTCCATAAGGAGGATGCTGATTTGTTAAGAGCCTGTACTGAGAGCGGAGTGCCGTACCGAGACCTCGGCCTGCCAAAGGAGCTCACGCTTTGGGTGGACCCCGGCGAGGTGTGCTGTAGGTGGGTCTGTCCCAGAGAACAACAACACGGAAATGTGAAAGAATGTGCTGAAATTGACCTCGAACGCAGACATGATTTCAATTTATGATTATAATTTTATGAGTTCAGAGGTCACCTGCCAATCAGCATCAAAGGGAGGGGCCACTAAGCCTTGGGTGGTGAATTTGAGTAAAGGTTGTAAAATGGATGTAATTTCTCTTTATACTTGTTTCAAAACATGCAGATCAGCCTATTTAGCCAACGCTCACCTCCCACTTGACACTGATTTGCAGGTTCTTTGACCTCGTGAGAAAACTTGATATGCTTGTCACTTCTTAAACACTTTTTAAAAGCAATTTTGCAGTTGTAAATCACACTTCACAAATTCCTTCCTGTTATGTCGGAATTATCGTTCCATAGTGTTGGTTCCATTTGTGTTTTTATTGTTCTGTAATTACATTGTTTCTAACTCAAGCCTTTTTTAAAACAGATACGGCGAGAATAACTTTGGCTTCACGGTGGCCACTTTCTCCAGTGACGATGACGATAATAAGAAGGATGTGACGAAGAAAGTGACAAGTGCTGTGGAGAGAGTCACGTCGGATTATCAGTCGGAATCTTCGGATGAGGATGGCGGCTGCAGGGAATCCCAGTTCACCACATACGTCCCCTACAGCCTCTCTTCCTACCAGGTATTACACAAGAGTCAAACTCCTGTTCTGATTCATTCCAAGCACTCTTCACAGTCACACATTGCCTCAAAAAAGCTGTCCATTGCTATCAAAATTCAGTATTCACGTATGTATTTAGTGATTTTTGTCCATTTTGATGAATTTTGAGAAAAATCTCAAGAAACAATTTTATGATGAACTGTTCCCCGTGAACTTTTGAAATCTGAAAAAGATGAACGTAGACGACTGTAATGAGCCCAGTGTTTATAACACATGTTTCTGAGCAAACTTTCTCTGTGATAAAGAGCAAAATTTTAGGCACGTTAACAGACCATCTTCATTCTGTCTGAGAATCAATCTTAGTCCAAAAGGTTTTGAGGCTGGTTCAAAGAACAATTGCAGACGTCGCAAAAATAGATACATGACCAGACGTTAAGCACAGCATGCCCATAAACAATTTCCAGAAAAATAATACATTATTCAATCAGAATTTGTATAAAATCAATGAACCCATAAAATATTGTTTCTTCAATTGTTTCTTTTTCTCCATTAACAGCAAATAAATGGCAACGCTCCACTATGGCATCCGTTACCGAGAAAGAAGTTTGGCCTGTGGAAGGGGCATATTCCCCCACGACCGCCCCACATCATCCGGCCCTCGTGCCGACCCACTTCCTGTTCCTTTAAACCTCACGGCGAGTACCCCAGCAAACAGGAATATCTGCTCTACCAGCTCCAGTGACCGCGGCCCCTCACACACACACACACACACACACACACACACACACACGTCACCACTAAGATTACTGACAGGTTTTTTTAAGAAATGTATTTTTGTAGTTATAGTGTCACTGTTTATGAATTTGTGACTGGTCTATTTTTTAAAAAGACGACATTAATTGTTTGCACTTTAGAGTATTTAATAGAGCATGTGTAAAGTGTACTTAGAAAAGTGACATGTTTTAAAAATAATGTGATGTATTTGTTAAATGGGACCATTGTAATTTGATAAGACCTAACGTTGTTTTTGTAACCGTTCATTATTAAACATGTTATTTATTCACAGTAGTATTATGCATTGTATAAGTCACATAAATTATAAATATTCTTTCAAAAGTGTGAAAGCATTTTTAATGACGATGTTGTTTAGTAGTTGCACTAGGTGGCAGAATGAAGATGTTTTTTTAGTTCCTTCACACTGGAAATTGGACCGTGATTTGCTGTGGTGTTTTTTTTTTATGGATATTATTTATTTTGATCCCGTGTGTTACTTTGTCAAAGCTTCAAAAAAATGCACATTGTTTTTGATGACATGCAAGTACACTAAGTAGTGCACGTGTCTTAGGCATTCGTTCTGTAAAGTCACAGTGGGTCAAAAACAGATTGATCAAGTTTATGAGCAAATGAGTAAAGTTATGGCTGTCGGCTCAACAATTAGTCAAGAATTGCCCAACAAGTGTACGTTTTTTATTGAACAGTGCAAAACTAGATTATTTTGTATAGTACACTGCAAGTATTTTTTTTTTTTTACTACAAAAATGGAATAATAAAATTTGCTTTATCCTGAACCATGACAGTCGATGTATCATATAAAAACCAATGCATGTTTCAATCTATTTACGTCAATAAAAGATGCACAAAACGTATGTATATTAAATTTATACATGTATTTATATAAATTATAAACTATTTAACTATCTCTAAAGTCCTCTAAATATATTTTCAACCTTCTCATTACAAATATTTGTAAGAGCGAAATGATTCCCAAACGAGATTCACCACATTTCTCAATTGTATTTTTCGATTATTTAGCGATTCACATACTAGAGCAACATTGAACAAAGATTTTGTTATCAATTTATAAAAGTACATTTCAAGCACAAATTCAATTTAGCGAAAATATACCAATACACTACTGTCATACATTTACATCAAGGTATTCACATTAATAACAAAATTTGAAGAAATATCGTTGACAGCGATTATTACAGAATATTATGTCGCATATATTATAATGCGAACAACTTGAAATTACAACCCGATTCAAAGCGACGTATAAAACCGTTTAATACGCAAGGAGTGTGTGTGGTGTTGTTGGAGATAAAAACACATCATTGGTTGTATAATCAAACAGGAGGAATATAATCGGAACTGACGTCATTTCTCGAGGACGAATGATGTGGCAAAAGCAAAGGGCGATTCGCAATGAACTAGTGCGTCAACATTAAGACTAAAATTCAGCATACGGCACTCTACCAACCTAAACCCACGATGTCACTGGTTGAAATACTTCACAAAATATTTAACATTCGAGATGTAGCTGTTTAAAGCGAAACCCAAAGCATTACGCTTCTTCTCACAGTCTTTGTATCCCTCCGCCGCTATTGAGGTCTACGTCTCTTTCCGGTGCGTTTCTCCACCGGACGGGTTCCGCCGCCATTGCAGGTTTCTAGAGTTTCCCCTCAGCGGCGGTTGACATTCTGGAGTTGAAGCGCCTCATTTACATTCAGCGGGCGACTTGAGTAACTCAACACATTCCCGGTTCGTCTGCCCCCCTCGAAATCTCAAGACCGGCTCTATTCATTCCCGGTTCTTAGATTAGGAAGAAGAAAACAGGAATCAAAGAGGAAATCGACGAGGAACCATCATCATCATGGCTCAAATTCTGCCCATCAGATTTCAGGAGCACCTGCAGGTAAGAACATCGAATACGTACAGATCAGACGCGTGGTGCTTAATATTGTGCTTTCGGGCTGCATACAAAATGTGCTTTTTAAAATCCGTAGTATTTATACTCCCTTAGGAATTTGACTTCCCAGTAGCTATAGTAGTAGCAGGATAGTTAGCTTAGCACCAGTGGGTTAACCAGCTCGGTAATTAATGACATTTTATTTCTTTTCCCGATTCAATTATTTATGGATCCGCACCAACAGGCGTCTTGAAACCGGGACGTGTTGTTCATCAAACGAACATGGAAATAAAAAAAAGTTTAAATGTAGCTGAATTGCAACGAATAGGTCGAAGACGGTCATTTTTTCCCCTCATTTCTTTTATGTCATGTTTGGTTTTGGAAATTAACGTAGTCATCCGACGATCTCTCTAGATTACCTGTTTCAGGTAGCAGGTGTAAAATTCCCCGCCCACATAGCGCGCGCGGTCACGTGATGCCAATGGTTGGCGTCACGTTCTTTCAACTGATTTTAATATTTAAAGGCACGAGATTACGCGGATTTAAAACCACAATGAAAGCCGCTGGCGTTCTTATTATTGTGTCTGATTTGTTGTAGTTGTTGTTGTTGTTGTTGTTGTTGTTGTTGTTGTTGTTGATTTAATAGTACTTTATTGCTATATTAAAAAAAAGTTTTGTTTCTAAACAGTTTTTTTTTTTTTTTATTTAAGGGACATTTACAACATTTGTGCAGCAGATATGCATGTTAAACGATATGCACTCTTTTTTGCTTCTTATAATTGAATTAATTGTATGCAACAGCTCATTCCGTTAGACTGATGAAAACGTACCTACAAAAATTGCAAATCTAATGTATATAGCAGCGCTATTGCTTTGCTACAACTATAATTTCAGAGCAATTATAACACTAAATCTTAGATTTGGTTCAAAACGAATTGCATCTTTTTTTCTGGATTACAGCCAAGTTATTCTTGTACATATAATATACTTTACATGTAATGCAGAACAATGCATACAATTCTTTTTTTTTTCCAAAGGCAACCAATATAATATCAGCCAATGAATAAATAGCTGAGATGAAACCAATGAAGATGTAGCACTTGTAAAATGCTGGACCTTATCACCAGCATGAGGATCAGGTCAGCTGATCCGCTGCATTGTTGTTCAGTTTAATAGGTTCTGCTTTGTGATTCTGTTTAATGTGTTACCTTGAAGCCCAGAAATGCATTTGAACCTTTGAACTCCACCTTGCTGATCACACATGACTGTCTTGTGCTGGTGCAGCTCTATTGACCAACCCGTTTGCTTTGAGGATTATCCATGCAAGCCTTTGACTTTTCCCTTTCCCTTTTACTTCCTGTTCTGCCGTCCACCCTTCTGCTGGTCACATGTCACCTGTGGTCACATTTCACAGTCCTTACGTGTTGATTCGGCTTTCTAGACAATGGAACCCAGCATCCTGTTATGGAGCTGTGCAGTGCAAGCCTCAGCACATCGAGTATCCTCTCGCTTGTTTCCCCTCTGCCCGAAAGACTCAGCGGCTTTGCTGAGGAAAGAGCTAGTTTTCCTAGATGGAGATCCATCAAGATGGTTCCGGTGGGTCATTAATAGTAGTGAATAGAATGCGCTGACGGCCGATAAATCTCACTGGCGCTTTGAATTTATCTCCTCTTCGAAGCTCTTGACAGAACATCTTCTCGCCGTGTGACGTTCTTTCAACTGTGATTTGTGACTAAAGAATGCTGACCCAAAGAAATGCTCAAGATCCAGGGGGCCGGAACTCAAAGCACACTTCAGGTCAGGGGGCCGTACTGGCTAAGAGCCGTTAAAACACGAAAGCGTGACATTTTTCTTTCTTTCTTTCTTTCTTCATTTCAACATAAGAATGGATAAAGCGGACAAAATATTTTGTCCTAAACACACACATCCTGTGATATGCTGCAAAAAATAAATGAAACATGGAAGTAATTGATGCAAATTATAATTTAAGGCAGCTGAAGCAATGCATTATGGGATCTGTAGTTTGTGTGTCATCAGCACTTTATGTCTCGGGTCAGGTGTGTCAGCTTCATAGTAAAGGGTTTTATAAAAGGTCCAGGTATTACTGTACGGGGTGCTGGAGGTGGACCCTGGGCCTTGAGTTTTACATACTACATTTTATTTGCTCTCGATATTTTTGCTTGTATGCTGCTTGGGTCAGCATATTGGGCTGAGTGTTAAACCAGAAACACCAAGAGTCAGGCTGCCAGTAATCTGTGAGTAATTCTGCGGAACAAGAGGAATGGAGGAAGTGTTGCGTAACTGCTCCAGACATTTTTGATGCTGCTCACTCACCATATATGCTATTCGGATAATGTTTCCACACGCATGTGACGCAGCCTGTAAAAAGCATAAACGATATGAATCCGTCACATGACCTGCTCTTTTAGCTCACATTTCAAGCGCTTGGTGAAATATAAGCGTGCCCAACTTATTTCTGCTGCTGTGAAGTGAAACAATATTAATGTGAAATAAATATACTATTATTTTTATTTTTATATTTATGTGTACAGTATTTTCTTATTTCTTATTGTTTATGTATTCTTTATATTGTTTCTGCTGTGGTGGGTTGCAATTTCCCCACTGTGGGTCAAATAAAGGTATTTACAAAGGTATGTAATTTGCAACATTTTAACAAGTTTAAACTGGATTTAAAAGATACATTTTATTAAACTTAATCTGACCACTGTGTAAATAATGGTTATATTAGAAAGTTGTTTAAATATAAAGATACATGTTGTTCTTGATGCAGAAATTTGACCAACCAGCAACAAAAAGACTGTATAGATGCAATAAGATGCAGTGTTTATTAATGCTAAAAAATACTTTACAAATGCAACGTATAGATTTAACAAAGTTAAAAAAAAATCCCAAATATATAAATAGAAATGACTACGTATGTAAATGCTACAAATCAACAAAAATTAAATGAATGAAGAAACGGGGAAAAACTCACAATTATATTTGAGGTTTAAATAAATTTTTTATTGGTTACGGTTTTTCATCCTATGTTTGCATAGATGTTTGCATTTTGGATGAATGATTTGGCTTCTGTGAAATGTGATTTCCCGGAGAATAGCGATAATTGGACTTGA
The DNA here is from genome assembly GCA_028031935.1 of Paedocypris micromegethes. Lineage (NCBI taxonomy): Eukaryota > Metazoa > Chordata > Actinopteri > Cypriniformes > Paedocypris > Paedocypris micromegethes. The sequence continues at coordinate 2,402,650 of CM051494.1, forward strand.
CTTTCTCAATGTTGGTCTTGTGAACACAGGAAGTATGTAACCTGAAAGTTCCTGGGTTCTGGCGTCAGCTCCAGCGTGTTTGTGACGAGCGATGGGAGCATGAATCACGCCTGGCCTGCGGCGAGCTTACACTTACGTCTGCTTCACACTGCCTTAACCGCTCACTGGGGCAAGGTTTCCTCTTAGCCAATGAGAACCAGCCTGCCTGACAGTGATGTCATCACATGTGATGTCATCTGTGCGGCGGTGGAGAGGGCAGGAAAGGTCACTGATACGCGCGTCATTTCTTCTACTATCCTCAAAGTACAAATTATTTAATACAAGTTTGTTGTTTTCTAGATTTTAGGTGACATTTTTTTTTTAACTCTAAAATTTTAAATTGTAACTTCTTGGGTTTTATTAGATTTTACAGTAGTGAAAATGTCAGGTGTGCTGAAAATGATTGTGTATTTATTGTAGTGGTGGTGTTTCCCATTCATAAATGTTTGAGGGATTATTAACGGTTTGTGACGACGTGGTGTTTTTGCAAGGACAAAAGAATGTGGGTGTGGCCTCGGGTGTGTCGACGTTTGTTCCTTCTTGATAAAAGGTGCAGCTCATTCAGTTGAACTTTTCACAGAAATATGGCTTCCTGCTTTCTGATTAGGCACGACTAAGGAGATCTCACGTGTTGTCGGTAGAGGTTTGGAAGGGATGGAAACGACTGTCCACTACATCTGGCCACCACAGAAGATTGTTTAGCTAAGTGATGCTACGTGAAGTCTTCTGGTCCCCCCTTCTGTAGTTCTCCAGCTTCTGAATGTAAAGATGTGCTGGAGGATCTGACGCTGGTCTGACGCTGGTCTGTGCTGGCTCTGATAAAAAACCAAGGCTGGGCTTTGGCTCCTCATCAGGGGACGTTTCAGGCTTGTTGGTTACTCTGTCTTTGAAGAGAAGCGTCTGTGTGTTTATGTGACTATGCCTGACGTTACAATGACTCCCAAAGCAAATCTCCCTTTGCTTCTGTCTGCACCCATTTCAAACGTAAGTTTCTTTCATGCTGGTCATTTTCAGGAAGCGTTTGTGGTGACTCAGACCAGGGCAGCTGGTGTGGCTCGGGTTTGCTGGCGTACCACCGACTTTTTTTTTTTTTTACCTGCCTGTAATTGTCTTCTGAAGTCTTTGCATGCACTTGTTTTATTAGTGCACACGCCTGATAGTGTCTTCATGCTAATGTGTGAAGTTCGCATCTGTTTGGTTGGAGACCATTTTAATCCACGTGTAAGTGAAATTTTTGGGAAAGTGGCTTGGAGGTTTTACTGGTTGTGGTAATGAATGCGAGTCTTTTAGGCTTTATTTATTTAACTGTGTTGGTTTTACAAGTGATTAATTTCTGATGCATTTTTAAGTTTTTATTTTATTTATTTATTTTTTTATTTAATTTGGTCAGTATGTCATTTATCTTAAAATAAACTGTACATTTTCTAAAATGAACACTATATCTAAATAAACTAAATAGACTACCTTTCTCCGTGGATAAGTAAAGACGGATATTTTGTTATCTGTGGCTTTATATATAGAAATAATTTCATGTTTAAATGTTAATCCCATCAAGAGATTGGATTTGAAGAGTACCCAGCTTCAGACACCAACAGTAAAAGCAATTTTACGAGTGAACTCTTTATGAACGTAATTTCTTTCCGTTTGTTTTTGAGAAATTGCTCCGTTAGTTTGGATTCTCTCACATCTCGTTGTTTTTGCAGCTTCAAAATTTGGGAATAAACCCAGCCAACATTGGGTTCAGCACCCTGACCATGGAGTCGGACAAGTTCATCTGTGTCCGAGAGAAGGTGGGAGAACAGGCACAGGTGGTTATCATTGATATGGCGGACCCCAACACCCCAATTCGCCGGCCCATATCTGCAGACAGCGCCATCATGAACCCCGCCAGCAAGGTTATAGCACTTAAAGGTACCAGATTTCGAATCAAGATTCCCTTCATTGATCCAGTACAGATATCGTTTTAAATTGTAAACTGCTTTGTTAAACTCTGTTCAGCTGTATTATAAGCTCCTTTTTATTTTAGATTAAACTAAATGTATATCCGGAGCATCAGATTTCACGTGCCGTAAAGGAGATGTGTTAGCAATGCGTATGTTGTGTATTTTTTGTCATGCAGCCATAATTGCTTTGTCTTTTTGTTTTGTTTCCTTTTTTGTTGCTGCTTTCTCATGTACGCAGACGGTGAGTTAACATTTAAGTACAACAATTTGTGGAAGTTAAAATCCTGTTTCTAAATTGAACGTTGTTCTGAGGGGTTTGATCTTTTTGTTTAGGTGCTGATCTCTCTTATAGGTTCTAGTTGGAATTATATAGAACAAATTTAGACACTAAGCGGATGAAGTTTTGAGAATTGTGCTTTAATAAAACTACAGTAGTTGAAATATCAACACTAATGCTGTTGAAAAAATATCAGAGAGGTGTGTCACATGAATTACAGTTGGACCACATACAGTTTTAAGCTATAATAACACACAATTTAAATGCAGACATGCCCTGGCACCTCTCTGGTAGTGTTTAAACTGTTTAGCCAACATGATGGCTTACAATTACCAAACCAACTCAAACAGGATTTTATTCTCACAAACTTCATAGTTTGAATGCTCACATTATATTGATTTACATAGATGGATGTAATTTAGTTTTTTTTAAAGCTGGGGTTTGAAATATTGTTGGGCAGATATTTGATTTTCTGTGTAATTTGTTGTCATTTTAATTGCTTGCAAAGTCTTTCCTGCCCTCACTGTGTAATCTGTGAATGTTTCTGGTTAATGGTCTTCAGTAGATTTCACACAAGTGTGACTTATTATCAGTGAGGACAAGGCATCTAGCACGAGTTAAAATGAGGCTACAGATCAGTGGATCGTTTTTTTTTTGTGACAATTAAACCTGTTTTCTCGGTCTGTGTTTGATTCAGATTCTGTTCAGTTCAATCTTCACAGTCCAAGACCAAACCCTAATTTATTCATTCTATTATGCAACTAAATGTGAATTAGCGCAGAGATATTTTGACACGTCAACTGAATCTTCTTCAGTACTTTTTGTTGTTTAGAGGCTTTAAGACTGAGCGTTGGTGGAACTGCGTTCTGAAATTCAATTTCACACCCTGACCCTCACAAGGTCCCGTGATCAGAAATATGGTTCTGGACCTTTCCTAGCTGTTGGGGAGCGTTGTCCTCTTGGTTTCTTCAACACTGTGTTTAAATATTGATTCGAATCTATTTCCCACTCTGTATAAGAAATGCTTCCATCTTAGTCATACCCTTTTTTTTTTTATTTTATTGCTTTGTTTGGATAACGGCTTTCACACTTATTAAAGCGAGTTAGTTTCATCAGAGCACCGACTAACTGCACTCCACCTTCACGTGCTGCAGTACTAACTTTGCTTGAAACGTCACCGCGTCCTCTGATTAAAGGGAAATTAACAGAAAATCAAAAATCATCCTGTAACCTTAATTCTTGTAGGTAGTCTAGCAAAATGATTTGAATGATGGGTTAATTACTTTCCGGAAACAACTGTAGTTGTGGATTCTCAGGGGTAAAAAGCAGTTATTCTGAAAGCATGTGCAGGAAATCATCCTCGAAAGCAAGTGTCACTAATCACATTACAGAAGTCGGCTTGACCTCAGAGGCCGAAATCCCTCTTTTAATCCTTAATTCAGTCTGTACAATTGCCTGAGTAAAAGCAAGTAATTGACCGTGTAGATTAAGTCAAGCATGTGAGTTGGGGGCCACACTTTCCTTTCCTGTCCCGCACGAGATTTTTGTTGATCAGTCCGTGCCTGAGATGAAATCGATCACACGTACACACTATTGGTGGAATTCCCTATTGGATTTCCAGCAATGGCTGACAATATTTCTACCCTCTTGCCTTTAATCAAAAGATCTAGTTTCATGTACATAGATAATAGTTGTTGTTGTTGTTGTTGTTGTTGTTGGTGTTCTTAAACTGATGCTGACAGTGGTCTCTCTTTTACCAGCTGCCAAAACCCTTCAGATCTTTAACATTGAGATGAAGAGCAAGATGAAGGCCCACACCATGACGGACGATGTGACTTTCTGGAAGTGGATCTCCCTGAACACTGTTGCTCTGGTCACCGATAACGCCGTGTATCACTGGAGCATGGAGGGCGACTCTCAGCCGGTCAAAGTCTTCGACAGACACTCCAGTTTGGCTGGATGCCAAATCATCAACTACCGCACCGACGCCAAGCAGAAGTGGCTGCTGCTTATTGGCATCACTGCACAGGTGTCTGCTTGAAGCTAGATGTACACTTGCTTTGTTTCATCTTTTTCTAGGAAGACAAACTTTAAGTGGTCCTTTCCGGTTAATCGAAGCAGCTGCTTCATCCCATGCCACATACAACATGTCTTATTTTGGCGAACACTGGACATGTTGCTTTGTTGGATCGTTCTGTTATTAGGGCCAAAATTCTCCAGCCTTGACGTGTCTGAGTCAACTGTATTTTTATATTTTTTTTTTTCCTTGTTGCCCTTTTCTGAATCTCCTGATTGATTTTTGTTTCAGCAAAACAGAGTTGTGGGCGCCATGCAGCTGTATTCCGTGGACAGGAAGGTGTCGCAGCCCATCGAGGGTCACGCCGCTGCCTTTGGCCAGTTTAAAATGGAGGGGAATACAGAAGAGTCCACTCTGTTCTGTTTCGCTGTAAGAGGACAGGCAGGCGGAAAGGTACGTTCACACGGGAAAGGATTTTCACCCCAAATATAAACACTCTCCTTGTTATTTTCAGCTTCACATTATTGAAGTGGGGACACCACCTTCTGGCAACCAGCCATTCCCAAAGAAAGCTGTGGATGTGTTCTTCCCTCCTGAAGCACAGAACGACTTCCCAGTAGCCATGCAGGTACGTCACGTTAAAAATAACTCTATAGAATGTTTGTATATGAATGCGCTTACATTTTCCAAACACCTCCGCTACATAGATAAGTTCCAAACAGGATGTCGTCTTTCTCATCACTAAATTCGGATATATTCATCTCTACGACCTGGAGACGGGCACCTGCATCTACATGAACCGAATCAGTGGAGAGACCATTTTTGTGACGGCACCTCATGAAGCTACGGCTGGAATCATTGGTGTCAACAGGAAAGGGCAGGTGTGTATTTACCATGGGCAAATGTCTTTGAACCAAGCTGACTGAATTATTAAAGTGCGTTCAGAAACCCGAGCTTTGCTCGATGTTGTTACCAGCAAAGGAAATTTAAGTATATTTCGACTTGTACACCCCCTACAATTTTAGTTAAGGCGTTTTGACAAATTTGGTAGTAAAATAATGAAATTAAATTTTAGTTTACGTTCATGTCTGTTGGCAATCTGTGGAGGACATAAGCAGCAGAAGTTTGCTGATGACCTCAGAGGCCAAGCATTTAATACCCTCCTTTCAGTGAAACCTAGAGACCACCCATCCTCCCCATCCATTTCTATATTCACTCTAGTACAGCAGAGACCGTCATTTCCCCCTTCCACTCTTAATCTTGATGTCACGAACATGCTGATGTTCTGAGGCTCAAAAGAAGCTACACTTCTGTGCTTGCTAAGTCTTATTATCAGCTGGTTAGTGGATCCACTAGTAGGTAAATCATTTTCCAGCCTTGACAGAGAGAAACATTAATTATGCAGCGGGTGACAGAAAACCAACCCAGACCGTGTCAGACTGAACCCATGAGCACTATTGGCTTTCTCATTAATACATGCACCGGGTCGACAAGAAACACTTCATGCTTCAGAATGTGAATGGAACAAGTGGAGGCATTTAAGGAATTGTTTGTAACCTGTTTGTTTAATTCTATAATTATTGCGTTTGTGACATCCAAATTCAATGGTTCTTCTTTAATCGTGTGATTGCATTTTGTACTGTACAGGAAACCAGGCATAGATTGATTGATTGACAATGGTCAGCAGCCAATCAGGACACAGAACAAAATGCACAATAAAATAAAATAAAAAAAAATAAAACCATAAAAAAATGTACTACAAAAAAATCTGCAACGCTACAAACCGTGTTAGAGCAAGAGACAAATGTATTTGTTATTTTTTTTATATATATATATATTTTTTTTTTCAAAGGAAATGAGAATTTAGATTGCGCTTCCTTTCCCCTTTTTTGCTGTCGTTCTTTATCTCCTCATTCCACTCGGTGCTGGGTGAGAAAAGTCAGGCTGGAATAAGCTGTGTCTGCATTTGAGAATGACCTTGAGAGGAGGCAGCAGAAAACGCAAGCGGAAGACTGGCTGAGAGAGTATAAAAATGGCAGCTATCATGTGATCTCACCGCGGGAGGCATTGACTGGTGTCCTAAATCCTTTCACGCTAGCAGGGGCAGAGTCTCTCCACCAATCACGGCCTGCCTAAGGATACATGTGTCTTTAGATCACATGACATCACCCTCCCTTCCCGCGTTTGCGTCAAGTCTACTATACTGTTTGTGAATCTGATCTGACATGCACAGAATTCATCCAGTGCTGCGGTTAAAGTAGACATTACTCAATAATGTGTACTGATTTTAAATGATAAATAAAAATGTATGTATCATAGGTTATACAGGTAAATAAAATAAAAAAACAGCCTGGTACTACATTGGTTAAAGTAATCATTATTACCAATCTCTAATTTTAAATTTATAATTTGTAATTATCATATCATAGTAGCATTACACTGTTAAAATATTGCATAAACTTGTAATTCCCAATAACGCTAGGTTTTGGTGTCTGTATTGTAGAAATATTCCCGACAATTCTGTTTAATACACAGATATTGGGGATCTGAGTGATTCATTGGGGATTCAAGGCTGTTATCATCTCCTCAGGCATGATCTTTTTTTAACTGACGTCACTGCAGCGCTCTGGCCTGTTTTCCCCTCTGCGTCCCCTCATAAACGCATGCTTTTTCTCTTGTACTTGCCCTCTTTCTTTCTCACTCACTGCCTCTTAGTGGTCGAAACCGATCGACACAAAGAACAGCTCTATTTTTACCCTCCGCATCCCCGTGACCCATATTGTTGGGGGTGGTCCATACATAGTTTAAGCGGAGAGCATCCATGCAGAATAATGACTGTGACTTTGACCTGTCGATGGCAGAGTAGAGTAACATGGACAGACATTGCATTGGTGCAGAGATTTAAACGATATCATTGCAGACAAGAGAGAGATTGACCATTCATTGTCCTTCCATTCATTTCTTGTGGTGTAGGTGTGTGTGGGTATTCTAGAAAGTTTCTCAGAATTAGTGTGAAGACTTTTTTTTTTTTTTTTTTTTTTTTTTTTAACGCATCCCTGTTATCATTTATATTCCAACAACGGAATATAAATGACTATAAAATATAAATGTAATATTATATACGTATATTGCAATTTTATTATATGTAATAAAATACAATACAAATGATGGATGTCTTTTTGAATTTCATTGGAGAAGTTAAAAATGCAATATATATTAACATCTTTTGCTTATAAATGTTTATACTTGTACAGTATATAAGCATGTTATCCTTCATTTTTAGGTACTCAATACATATAAACACTGTATGTTTCTACAAGACAACATGTTTTTTGCAATGGATGAATAGTCTTAAATGCGTATAAACGCCTTCCTCCTCAGGTGTTGTCAGTGTGTGTTGAAGAGGAAAACATCATCCAGTACATCACCAACGTGCTGCAGAACCCTGACCTGGCCTTGCGCATGGCGGTGCGAAATAATCTGGCTGGAGCCGAAGAGCTTTTTGCTCGCAAGTTCAACAACCTGTTTGCTGGAGGAAACTACTCTGAGGCTGCTAAAGTGGCTGCTAATGCTCCAAAGGTGAGAAGAAACTTTAAACCTTAATTTCCATGCGGTTTCCTTTTTTTGGGATTTGTTTTTTTCGTCATTTGTGTCGATACCGTTTTACTTTGTTTTGACGTTTTTTGATATATCTTTTTTTTTTTTTTTTTTTTTTTTTTTTTTTTTTTTTTTGTTACACCCTGATTCATGTCCCATCTGGTGTTTATTAGGGCATCCTGCGCACTCCAGACACCATCAGACGCTTCCAGAGCGTCCCGGCCCAGCCCGGTCAGACGTCTCCGCTGCTGCAGTATTTCGGGATCCTGCTGGACCAGGGCCAGCTCAACAAGTTTGAGTCTCTGGAGCTGTGCAGACCCGTACTCCAGCAGGGCCGCAAACAGCTGCTGGAGAAATGGCTGAAGGAGGACAAGGTATGTGGAGGAGTCACATGAGCGATGCCTATCTCAGCAAACCCCCACGCGAGCCTCTTCCTCTGCAGCGTGTGTGCTTGTTTGATTGAGGCCCAGAGAACAGGATGTACAGGCATGCCCCCCCCCCCNNNCCCCCCCCCCCAAAAAAAAACAAGAGTTCCTCGATATTTTTGTGACAAAGAAACGCTGTGTTTGTCTGTCTGCGTGTAAACACAGTGTGGATTGTGGGAAGCAGGGGTTTGTGTGTAAATCAGTGTTTCCGTTATCTGAGATGTTTGTGTTAGATGTGATGTAATGTGTTTGCAATGTGGAATGAGTGTTTGTGTGGGTTTTTTTGGCGGTTCACAGAAGACAGGTTTTGGGTGTTTCAATAAACACTTAACGTAACTGAGTGATGCTTAGTCTCGTCCCACAAAATATTCTGATTGGATGCGTAACAGTATTAATATTATACTATCCTTCAGTTATTAGTAAAATCTCTGTTCATCTTCCTTAACCTTGTCATCTTCCTAGATAACATATATTTTTAACTTTTTTTTTTTTTTTTTCTTTTTTTTCCTATTGCATTTGAATATGATTAATTTCTCAAGCATCATCTCTCAATTAATCTTTAGTTTTGTCACTGCACCTTCTAGAAATGAGAGATTCATCTTTGCCTCGTCAAGGCTTCATAATTTCAACTCTTACACCTCCACATGTAAAATTTTTATTGATTGTTTTTCCCACATTGACTTTGAATATAATTCATCGTTCAGCTTTCTTTGTTTGTCTTCTTTTCGACAGCTTCTGGTCTCTTTGTTGTTCAGTAAAATGTTTTATTTTTACTTTAAGTGGTTCTAGAGACTTTTGTCTTCATTCACTAGAATCCGCTTCATCACATAAATTATACTTTTTGAGTTATCTTTGTTTGGGCTTCATTTTTATTGTCAAAAGCTATGGCAGTTGTAGCAGAGAGGAAGACTTGACCAAAAGGTTGCATGTTTGAAGCTTGGACCGTAGGTTAACAATTAAAGGGTCTCTGAGTAAGACTCTAGTTCAAAAATTCAAGTAGAAAGTGTTGACTGTACGAAATTTCGAGTAATGTGACCCTTTCTTGTTTCCTCAGCTTGAGTGCTCGGAGGAGCTGGGTGACCTAGTGAAGTCTGTGGACCCGACTCTTGCTCTCAGTGTCTACTTGAGGGCCAATGTACCCAACAAAGTTATTCAGTGCTTTGCTGAAACTGGCCAGTTCCCCAAGATTGTCCTGTATGCCAAGAAAGTAAGTACACAATTCAGAAGTCCTGCACAGTGAATCGAAACGAGAGCTGATGTTTAAATACATCTGGAACTAAAACCCAAGTCTTTACGAGTGGTTGATGTGCTCGTAGGTGGGCTACACTCCAGACTGGATCTTCTTGCTGAGGAATGTGATGCGGATCAGTCCAGATCAAGGACTTCAGTTTGCTCAGATGCTGGTTCAAGACGAGGAGCCACTGGCTGACATCACACAGGTTAGGAACAGAGGATTTAAAGAGGAATTAAAGAGGACAAATTAAATCTAACATAGCTTTCTAAACGTTTTCGAAAAACCGCGCGACACAGGGTTTGACTCATTTTGAGTACAGTAAATGGACTTGTCGTTTTTTTGAAGGGTTTTTGACTCGCCAATTTGTAACCACTGACGAAACATTTTCTTCCAGATTGTGGATGTGTTCATGGAGTACAACCTGGTCCAGCAGTGTACGTCTTTCCTTTTGGATGCTTTGAAAAACAACCGGCCCGCTGAGGGACCACTACAGACCAGGCTTCTGGAAATGAACCTGATGCATGCACCACAGGTACCGCAACATTACTTTCAACCCAGTGTCACATGGCTACATCCAACAATGATACAATGTAGTGATGCGTTACAGAACTGGTCGCCGTTGTGCACCACGAGGAAGGGAAGCTTTTGAGTTTAAAGCAAAACTCTTTGTTTCAGGTTGCCGATGCTATCCTAGGAAACCAGATGTTTACTAATTACGATCGGGCCCATATTGCCCAGCTGTGCGAGAAGGCGGGGCTTCTGCAGAGAGCTTTAGAGCACTACACCGACCTGTACGACATCAAGCGTGCTGTCGTGCACACACACTTGCTGAACGCAGAGGTGCCTGTCTTTTTTTTTTTTTTTTNNTTTTTTTTTTTTTTTTTTTTTTATCTAAATATTTTCGCATGTGATTTGATTTGTGACTTTTGTTTCATATTTTTTCCAGTGGCTGGTTAACTACTTCGGGTCTCTGTCGGTGGAAGACTCGCTGGAATGTCTGCGAGCCATGCTATCTGCTAACATCAGGCAGAACCTCCAGATCTGCGTGCAAGTGGCCTCCAAGTATCACGAACAACTGACTACACAGGCCCTAACAGAGCTCTTCGAGTCTTTTAAGAGTTTTGAGGGTGAGGGTTTTTTTTTTTTTTTTTTTTT
>CM051494.1:2413358-2428811 GCA_028031935.1 Paedocypris micromegethes
TTTTTTTTTTTTTTTTTGTAACATTTAGGACCACTGTAAACGATTCTGTAGTGTAAAGTCATTTGTCAAAAGTAATACATTGGCAGCAAGAATTTAATCAGCCCGGTTTACGTATTGTTTGATCTGGCAAGACTAGTATTCTTGTGGTAGTCAATGTCAGAAAATCACACTGGAGTTTATTTAGCCTTGTGTTTTAACATTTGCAGACACTCTTTTGTTTTTTTTTTTTTTTTACATAGTGTAAACACCATTTCACTTGTATAATGGCTGCATTTCATGTCGAGTGGCATGTAGACTTCTGTAACAGGCTAAGTAGGACAAAAGGTTTTGGCATTCAAAAAGAGGCAGCAGCACGAGCCCTGCAGCCACCCACAATCCCGCAGGCTTCTCACATGACCGAGGGAGTACGAGGTTCCTGACTATAACCGCAAATGTCGCAGCTTCTAACAGAGTTGATTTTCTTTGTGGAGTTCCAAACTAAACAATTAAAGCACATAAAAATCTCATCCAGACATGTTGTCTAGTAAGCGTAGTTTATTTTGTGTTTTTCTGGATGCAGGTCTCTTCTATTTTCTTGGCTCAATCGTGAACTTCAGCCAGGACCCAGAAGTGCATTTCAAATACATCCAGGCGGCATGCAAGACGGGCCAGATCAAAGAAGTGGAGCGCATTTGCCGGGAAAGCAACTGCTACGACCCTGAACGTGTCAAGAACTTTCTGAAGGTAGCGCCAAGCAACTGTCAGCAGCACAAACGAGCTAGAAGTTATCAGAAGCTGACCGCAGAAAGAAAATTGTATTATTTTGTATTCCCAAATTTTCTGCTCTCAGTTTCTAGTTTCGTTTTTTCATGTACGGTTTTGTCGCTTATATTTATTGGCTTTGACTTTTTGTGTAGGCAACTTTTATTCATTCTTTCTGTGAAGTTGTATGGTAATCAAACGTGGAAGCATTTTAACTTTTGCCGCTGTTTTTTTTTATTTGCGGGCGATTGTCAACTGGAATCAGTTTAGCACATTGGTCTTTATGATGTTCAGAGCGTGAGAGTGAGAATTTTCCTTTTTTTTTTTTCTTTTTTAACGATACTGCTTGTTCATCAATGGAGACACCATTATGTTGAGTTAAACTCTCAAACTTTGTTATAAATGTTACAAAATACAAGCAAAAGCAGACTTAAAGTTTCTTTCTCTTAACAATCTATAATTTAGCCCAACATTATATATAAAAATATTTTTGTGTGTCTGTATTAGGCATCTACATATTGACAAAAACCTACCCATATACTATTTGTATACTATACTATAACAATAACATAAAAACATGAAATTGTTGTCTTACACACAAATACGCACTATTGATAAATGATCTGAGTGTGGATCAGGAAGTCGTAGTTATTTCCACTCTTTTAACCTGACGATGGCTGTTGTTATCTCCTTTGCTTTACCCTGTCTTTGGATTGAGCAGGACTTGAACCAGGTAAATTCACTCCAAGTAAAAAAAAAAAAAATAAAAACACGTCTCTGTTTCCTCTTGTCATCCCATCTTCTCTCCCAGTGGTCAGTTGATGGATTAATACTGGGATTTGTGTGTGTGGTGCACACTCACCAATGTTATCTCAACCAATGGCTGGTGGGACTAATAGTCTCAGCCCACCCTTTCAACCGTCCTGAATGCAGGGGCTGAGATTGATCGTGTGGTTTTGGTATTGTCAGTTTTGTTTTGTTTTTTTTGGCTGTGGCTGGTTTGTGGTGACCCTGTTCTGCTTAGTAACACAAGCAAAGGGGTTTTTTAATTATTTTCAGAATCTATTCCACCAAGGTTTCGTTAAGCGCCGTTTTCGCGGTTGTGCTGCTCTGGAGTTTTAAAATTGTGGAATGATTTTGAGAATCTTCATTTTGCAAATGGTCTGCCTATGTAGGCATGTGTGGTGTAATGGAGGTTGTGGGAACAGTGTCGTTGTGTTGCTGTGAAGTGAGTTGTGAAATCCCAGTTTATTAATCCTTGACAGTAACATGTTACAGCCAGCAGGTGGCGATTTAAATGTATAATTGTTTGTATAATTAAAAAAAAAAAGAACTTGTATAATTTATTTTACAACTTGCCACTTCAAAGTTCATGTAGCGTCTAACTAGTTTTATAGTTGATCTTATTGTTCTCCTCTTTTTTTACGTGTTTTTAGTTGTATGTTTAGTTAACTATTTACACTCGAACCCTCTAAAAACGTCCATTTGTTTATGACATTTGTAGACTGTATTCTTAACAGTGTCCCGTAAGTTAGCACATTTTACTGTAGTCAATTTGCATCTCACTGTACTGTATTGATGGCTGACTCTTTATTTTTCCTTTTATTTGACTGACAGGAAGCCAAGCTCACTGATCAGCTGCCTCTCATTATTGTCTGCGACCGCTTCGACTTTGTGCACGACCTGGTGCTCTACCTGTACCGTAACAACCTGCAGAAATACATTGAAATCTACGTTCAAAAGGTGAGAAGTCTTGCAATGCAGGCAGTAAAGCACGTTTACAGTTTAATGGAGGGATGTTTGGATGTGAACGTAGGTCAACCCGAGCCGTCTGCCGGTGGTGATTGGAGGACTTCTGGATGTCGACTGCTCTGAGGACGTCATCAAGAACTTGATCCTAGTGGTTCGGGGCCAGTTTTCCACTGATGAGCTGGTGGCTGAAGTGGAGAAGCGAAACCGGTATGAACTTGGATCAGATCATCACTGTAGTTAATACCACAAAGCAGAGAGATGATGTTGTGTGGATGTTGTATTTCCGTCTCTTACAGGATGTTTTTTTTTCTTAATCTTTAATTGAATGGATGCAATTATATCAAGGGGATTTTCTGGTAAACAAAGTAACCAGATGCAGCCGCTGGTTTGTTCAACGCCCTCTTTGGGTTTCATAATGTATTGCAGTTTTTGTGAGGTCACATTGTCCTTTGATCATTTCAGATCAAACACACAGGAGAAAAGAGCAGTGGCTCATTTAAACCGCAAGCAGTGACTGACTAATTATTACAGTTAAAAATACGCCACTGTGTATGAATTCACTGCGTTTTTTCTGTGGACTTGCTAAACCCCTGCCTGGGTTCCTCAGGCTCAAGCTGTTGTTGCCATGGCTGGAGTCTCGTATCCACGAGGGTTGCGAAGAGCCAGCTACCCACAATGCACTTGCCAAGATCTACATCGACAGCAACAACAACCCCGAGCGCTTCCTGCGAGAGAACCCCTACTACGACAGTCGTGTGGTGGGCAAGTACTGTGAGAAGAGAGACCCTCACCTAGCCTGTGTGGCGTACGAGAGAGGACAATGTGATCAGGAGCTCATAAACGTTAGTGTAACTGCACAAATGAGATCAGGAATCAGCCAAATGCTGTATTAAATCTGTTTGTTTTTTTTGTAAAGGTGTGCAATGAGAACTCGCTGTTCAAGAGTCTGTCCCGCTACCTGGTGCGTCGCAGAGACCCAGACCTGTGGGCCAGTGTGCTGCTGGAGACCAACCCCTACCGGAGGCCGCTCATTGATCAGGTACATGTTCAGATGTCTAAAGGAACATCACGATACCGTTAATGCTCCTGACACTGGTTTTGTGAGAAGGTGGTGCAGACGGCCCTGTCCGAGACTCAGGACCCAGAGGAGGTGTCGGTCACGGTCAAGGCCTTCATGACCGCCGACCTGCCCAATGAACTCATTGAGCTGTTGGAGAAGATCGTCCTGGATAACTCCGTCTTCAGTGAACACAGGTACCAGAATCCCAAAAGGTTTTTTGATTTGCGGATGTGAGCAGTTCTGTTTGAGGCAGGACCTACATAGACTTTCAATTCAAACAGGTTGAGATGTTTTTTTTTATTATTCTCCCCTCCAGAAACCTGCAGAACCTTCTCATTCTGACCGCCATCAAGGCCGACCGCACCCGAGTCATGGAGTACATCAACCGCCTGGACAATTATGACGCCCCCGACATCGCCAACATTGCAATCAGCAGCGAACTGTTCGAAGAGGCTTTTGCCATCTTCAGGAAGTTTGACGTCAACACCTCCGCCATTCAGGTTTGTGGTTCGGAATAGAGAATTCTGGCCTATAAATTGGCTCGTTCTTCTCTTGATGTGGTTTGTTCATCCGCACATGTTTGTCCTCATCTTCAGGTTCTGATTGAGCACATCAGTAATCTGGACCGGGCCTATGAGTTTGCGGAACGTTGTAATGAACCTGCAGTGTGGAGTCAGCTGGCCAAGGCACAGCTACAGAAGGGTCTGGTCAAAGAAGCCATTGACTCTTACATCAAAGCCGACGATCCTTCTGCTTACATGGAGGTAGTTCAGGCTGCTGACCAGAGTGGTAAGTAGGGCTGCAGCTAATAATTATTTTCTTCTCTATTAATCTATCGATTATTATTATTATTATTAATCGACTAATCTTTCGACAAATGTTTCGATTATTCTAGCGATTTATTATAATTATTTTTTTTGCCCAAATGATTATTTGTTCATAAAAATTACACAATAATTTAGAAGGCCTTATGGCCTTCAGTCCAAAATGAATTGATTGTAAATTGTTTGTTTTTTTTATTGACCATAAATATTACTGTTCAACATAAAATGCCATTCCTAACAAGATTTAATCACACACAATTGTAATGCAAAAAAGTTAGCATGTCTACATTCTCAGGGGAGAGGCTTGTTCTTTTTTATTTATTTACTTTTAAAATCAAGTTTTAAAATAATTTAAAGAAACACAGATCTTCTATATGATTATTTATTGAACATCAACAACTGAAATTAAAGCACAGTGCCTAAATTTTCTTATTTACATGGAAAATGAGCAGTTCTCTTCTAATTAAAACAATTATTATTATTATTATTATTTATATCAAGATATGAATGATATATCCTGTTAAACACTCAGTTAAACGCATATCCTGTTAAACACAGTTTGATTAGTTCAGCCTGTTAGCAATGTCTTTTATTATAACATATTTATACATTTCCAATATATATTGCTTGAATCTTTGTGTTTTCCACCTTAGGTAACTGGGAGGATCTGGTGAAGTTTCTGCAGATGGCCAGAAAGAAGGCCAGAGAGTCATATGTGGAGACAGAGCTGATCTTCGCGCTGGCCAAAACCAACCGTCTGGCTGAGCTTGAAGAGTTTATAAATGGACCAAACAATGCACACATCCAGCAGGTCAGTGGAGCTATGGCAGGTTAAATGTGTTCAAAACAAGCCTCACGTTTACCTGCATTTTGCTCCATCACAGGTCGGAGATCGTTGCTACGATGAGAAAATGTACGAGGCAGCTAAGCTTCTCTACAATAACGTCTCCAACTTTGGTCGCTTGGCTTCCACACTGGTCCACTTGGGCGAGTATCAAGCCGCCGTAGATGGGGCTCGCAAGGCTAACAGCACTCGCACGTGGAAGGAGGTGAAACCAAGAGTCCAATGGGACAATAGGAAGCGAACACAGTCATGTTGTTTGACTTTCAACGTGTTGAAATATTTCTGCCTTTCCACAGGTGTGTTTTGCCTGCGTTGATGGGAACGAGTTCAGGCTTGCACAAATGTGCGGCCTTCACATCGTGGTCCATGCGGATGAACTAGAAGAGCTCATTAACTACTACCAGGCAAGAACCTAAACCCAAAAGCAATTTTGAAGAAACTGTAGTTGTAATGATTACAGTTGCATTTGAATAAAGTGTTTGGCTTGGATCTGATAGGACCGTGCCTACTTTGAGGAGCTCATCACCATGCTAGAAGCTGCCCTCGGCTTGGAGCGTGCCCACATGGGCATGTTTACTGAGCTGGCCATCCTCTACTCTAAGTTTAAGCCACAGAAGATGAGAGAACACCTGGAACTGTTCTGGTCTCGTGTTAACATACCAAAGGTAAGTTTAAAAAAAAACCCACAAATACATCGCTTACATACACTTTCTGAACCAATATAGCCAAGTAGCCAATCCCGGTGACTCTGGGCCTTCTGGCGGGACACACCCTGGTTTGGTAGCCAACAAATCATAGAGCGGACGCAGACGACTACTAATAAGCTTTAATATTAATGTAACGATACTGTAAATAATGTAATAATGTTTAAACGACACACCATTACTTCATAAACGGCCGCATAAAAAAACAAAATGCTTCATGTATTGTGTGAAAAAGTACAACATGATGGAAAAACAGGAGCAGTGCAAAAGATTGTCTGTGGGACCATATGCCACACTGTAAAGCGGAAGCAGCTATAATTCAGTTTTGTGCGTAATTGGATACAAATGTTTGTGTCACCATCACCAATGCACAGATGTTGCACGGTTTCGCTTATCCGTCTCTTTTGCTTTCTCGCTTTTTAATCTCTAGGTTCTAAGGGCAGCGGAGCAGGCTCACCTGTGGGCGGAGCTTGTCTTCCTCTACGACAAGTATGAAGAGTATGACAACGCCATCATCACCATGATGAGCCACCCCACAGATGCCTGGAAAGAAGGGCAGTTTAAGGACATCATCACCAAGGTAGCGACGAACAGTTGCATAAGGAATCCAAACTGCTGCTTCACTCTTAAGGGAGTTTGGTTTTGTTATTATAGGTGGCAAACGTGGAACTGTACTACAAAGCGGTCCAGTTTTATCTGGAGTTCAAGCCCTTGTTACTGAATGATCTTCTCATCGTTCTCTCCCCAAGACTGGACCACTCGCGAGCTGTCAGCTTCTTCAGTAAGGTAAGAGAGTGCTGTCCGTTTACCTTTAAAATACCCTCTCTACCATCCGTCTCCCACCAGAATTTCACCATTTATTTTTGTGGTAGTAATTTTTGTAGACGTTAAATGTTGAAAAAATTGAAAACTAATTTAGTTTAAGTTAGAATTGTACCAATTATGAAACACTTAATTGTACAAAGTGCTGCGTTTTAATTTTTTTTTTGTATTTTATTTCCGCTGCAGAAATGATACTTGCATCTCTAAATATTGGCGTAATATTTAGGTTTAGTTCTGTCTTCTTTTTTTTTTTGTTTTACTTTTGGGTTGGATTGAGATCGAGATTAGAAGTTGTAATTTTCTACTGTGATCCACTTTATTTCACGGGTACAATTAACCCTTTAGTAAAATGTTTCTGGGATTTGCTTTGCTGGTTCTCAGTCGTTTTGTTTAAAGCAGGTGAAATGAATTTTCCTTTGTCATTTTTCTGACAGATGCTCCGAATCACGCCATGTGTGTTTAGTCTTGACGCAAAATAATTACTACTTATGAAATTGAAATAACAAATTAAATGGATTGCGGAAGGATTGTGGGGAAAAAAAATATATAATCCAATTTTTTTTTGTGTAGGTCAAGCAACTTCCTCTTGTCAAGCCTTACCTGCGGTCAGTACAAAACCACAACAACAAGTCTGTCAATGAAGCACTTAACAATCTCTTCATCTCAGAGGAAGACTATCAGGTCAGGCGTCTTCATTTACAGCTGATACCTTTATCTGAATTTGATTGATACATTTAAAGTTGAAACCATTTCTGAAATGGAACAGACATCAAGACAATAAAAAAATGAGTATATTTCTTTCAAGCCAAATCATGAACTCAAAGCACTTCTCTCTCGTTTGTAGGGACTCAGGACGTCAATAGACGCATACGACAACTTCGACAACATTTCGCTGGCCCAGCGCCTGGAGAAGCACGAGCTGATTGAGTTTAGGAGAATCGCTGCTTATCTCTTTAAAGGCAACAACCGATGGAAGCAAAGCGTGGAGCTGTGCAAGAAAGACAAGCTGTACAAAGTGAGTAGCACATGGAGAGCTGGTGATTGGTTTGAGCCTGTGATTGACGTCTGCTGTTTTCCTCTTACCCAGGATGCCATGCAATACGCATCCGAATCCAAGGACACGGAGTTGGCCGAGGAGCTTCTGCAGTGGTTCCTTCAGGAGGAGAACAAGGAGTGTTTCGCCGCTTGTCTCTTCACCTGCTACGACTTGCTCAGGCCTGATGTGGTGATGGAGACGGCGTGGAGGAACAACATCATGGACTTTGCCATGCCTTACTTCATCCAGGTGATGAGGGAATACCTCAGTAAGGTAAGAACAAGCTCCCCTGTGGGATCAGATGAATCTGGACATGACCAGATGCAAATGTGAGAATGGTTACGTCATTTTCTCATGTCTACAATTAAATAAACAAAGTTGTCTAACGAAAAGTAGGATTTGTCCTCTTTACAGAAACCTAATGGAACAAATAGTTTTATACTAGCATGACCAGCTCTCACGCGTCATGTTTCAGAATTTGCATCTGGTTCTGTATTAGCATCATGCTAACCTGCTACAGGAAGACTAGTTTGCTAACAGAATGTCATACTATTGTAGGTGGACAAGCTCGAGACCTCCGAGTCTTTGAGGAAAGAGGAAGAGCAAGCAACAGAAACTCAACCCATCGTTTACGGTAAGATGCTTGTAATGGTAACATGTTCTAATGGCGACGTTGACCACGTGCTCCTGGCGCAGGCACACCGCAGCTCATGCTGACTGCCGGGCCCAGCGTGCCCGTCCCACCACAGCAGCCCTATGGCTACGGCTACACCGCAGCGCCAGGCTACCCACAGGCTCCTCAGGCCCAGCCGGGGTTCGGGTACGGCATGTAAAGATCTGCAGAATTCCCACCGCCGCACCGTTCGGCACAGCATTCCCATCCATTTTCTTTCTCAGTCCTCCACCAGTCCAACTACTTTTTTTTTTTGCTCTTAAAGGAGGATTTGTGCTCGTCGTTGTTTTACTTTGACCTTTTTTTAAATGATTTTTTTTTCTGTGTAATATTGTTTTCTTTATACCAACATGAAGGACATTTATTTCTATATCGTCAAAGAATTATTGTTTTTCACATTCCAGATATCTATTAGATTGATCCGTCTGTCTGGTTTCAAGGAAAACGGTGTGTGAGTGTGAGTGAGGAGACTGGACGTGGAGCCGGAATCAAAAGTAAATCCCGTTTGCACTCTGTATGAACTAAAACGCGAATGTTTGGATGTGTGTGATCAGGAATCTGTCTGCGTTTAATTCGTGTGTGTTCCCGTGGGAAATAGAAATGCAGAAAACACTACGCAACCTGTAACTCACGAGGCATAAAGACACGTATGTGAGGGAAGACGTCATCTTTCCCAGACCTATGCAGGTTCAACTCTGGTTTTCCTTGGTGTTGTGCAGTAACTCCTGATGTTGTGGGGCCGTCTGAGGACGGAGAACTATTAAAATATATCTCCACACTTCTATGTGTTTTCCTAACCTTGCCTCTATGTGCTGCAGTGTGTGTGTGTGCGTGTGCGTGTGTGACGAGGCCAGTTTATCCTTCCTGGTTCCTGAACATCTCTGTGATTGTAAAGAAAAATAAATCAAAATGGAGGTTTAGTTTTCCCTCACTCGGGGGAAATGATCCCTATATATTGTAGTGATTGTGCACAAAACACCTATCTTCCCCCGGGTTATAATCTGAATAAAGGCTTCTTGGTCGTCAAGAAAGTTCGGGAGTGAAGCGACTTCCTATGGCGTGTGTCTTTCATTCTCACACTGCAGATTTTCCCTCTTCCTGCCAGTTTGATGAAAAAGGACGCGAGTTTAAAGCGTCATATATAAATCCAACGTTTGAAATGATTCCAGTTCGATTAGCAACATTGTGTGTGAAAGTAGCTGCTGTTGTCATTTACTAAAATAATCTCTCATTCCACTGTGTAAAAAGAGATTTTAGGCATTTCTGCCGTAACGAATTAAAGATTTCTAAACACGTTCTGTACATACACGGGCAACACAGATGTATTCACATTGAATGATGGGTTCAAATAAAACAAATTAAACCAACGTCTCACATCCATCTCTTTTAATTCCACTTTTACAGTCTCCGTAAAAAATGGAATGTCCAGGACGTGGTGAAATATTCCCACTTGCAAACCGAACCCGTCAGAAACCCAATGGAGGTCCTTCAGTACAATTTGAGCTGACCAGTCACTTGATCAATGAGATCTGCAGGTCCGGGTCCCACACCCAGGACGGTCCGCGACCCGGGAGCAATCTGGGTTCGTCCAGCATCTTGGATTAAACTGACCGGCAGTCCAAATTCCCTGGCCTGGGTCAGCAGCTCCACCAGGGTCTGCTCGTCTGGAGCCTTGACCACCACCTTGGGCTGTCCACAATATTCCCACTGTTTCAGGAGCTCTGGGTTTCGCCGCTGGAGCTGCTTGTAGGCCGACACGGCGGCATGGGAACACTGGGCCGCCACTTTGCCTTTGCCCATCTTCAGGTCGGTTCGGACCACCAGGACCATTTTGAATTCCCCGCTCTCGCCCATCACGCTGCCGTCGCTGTTGGCATCGACGTGGTTTCCTAGAGCTGCTGCCACGCTGCGGGATGATCGGCTCAGACCCCGGCGAAGGTGCCAGCCGAGGAGAACCCCGCAGCCCATGCCAGCCAGAGCGCCCACTGCCAACGGCCCGTAGAGAGAATCCATCCTGAAACCTACCGGGACATTCGAGCTCATTACAGGACGGTACAGAAAAGCAATGCAGTTTTAGTACAAGTTTGAAGAGTTGTAATATCACAAGTTCGAGATGTTTGTATATGCAGGCGATGTCGAGTTTTAACAAACAAAAGTTACAGAAAGCATCGAATATTTCTTACTATTGTGAATATAACAAGCAGCGTTTGTTCTGGTATTTTTGATTTCACTCACGAGAAAACGAAACGCTTCAATGGCGTGTTGTGAAACGTTGCTTGTCAACCTCAAGTCGTAGTTCTGCCGGCGCTGGGTGATGACGTCATTCCCGGCAACGGGACAAGAATTGGAATAATCTGAAAGGGCTTTACCATTATAGGTTTTCTACGCCTACAGTTAAATTCATTGTGACGACCAAATATGTAAATAGCAATACATGTATATTTTTCATATATACAGTTTATATAGTTCAGATCAGATATAAATTTTACATATTAAAAGTCCATTTAAAAGCCAAATTAACATTTCCACTTGAAATGTTACATTCCATTTCAATTATCCTCTGTTGTCAAGATTGTATTCGTTTATCCACTTAATAGATTGTTTTCTTCGCGAAGTGTCTCTGAGAGAGCAGGTGCACTTGTTGTTAATTGCGCACAGAATGTTCTAGATTCTGACATCTTTGTTCAGCTCACCTGCTTCGTGGTTTGAAGCTTTAGCATCGCTGCATCGGGCTTCAAAACAAGAAGCGGGAAGCACAAAGGTGATGTTTTAAAACCACACACTTACAGCAGTGTGGGATTGTCGTTAAGTATGGAGAGTTTTTCTGAGGCGTGTAAGGTGGGCCTTTGGGTTTTTCTGTGGGCTCGGCAGCTGGAATGAGAGTCTTTATATAGACTGGTCTTGCTGGCCTACTTAGCGTGTGCTGCGTCTCGTTGGTGTGAGGTGAAACGCACATCCTCATCCTTTTCTTGCAGGAAATGTATCCCATCTGTGGATTTTGGAAAAGCAATTTTTGCACATTTTTTTTGAAAAAAGAAAAGCAAATTTTGGTCAGCGACCCTTGGATACTACGTGACTAGTTCCCTGCCGACCTACTCATCAAATCGTTCATTTTTATTAATAATGACATATAACATAAATAATTATCAGATATAATTAATACAAGTTCTGGAGAGCTGGAGTCTGAAAAATAGCCCACAGGTGTGTAGGAGTGTGTGTCTTCCGCTCTGTGATTGATCGACCACCAGTCCTGGGTGTGTCCCGCCTTCAGGCCCAGAGTTCCTGTGATTGGTTCCTGCTTCTCATGACCCAGAAATGGAAAAGTGGTTTGAAAATCGATGGTCTCTATATATAGCAATTGCTATATAAATACATAGGGATATATGTACGTTTAGATATGTCCGTGTATACTACTTGTATACTATTTTCTGTAATGTACTGATAATTACACGTTCATATATTTTAGATTCATTACACACAACTGAAACTATAAAAAATAGCATATTTCATCCGACCAATAAAAAAGTGTTTAATAAAAAAAAAATGTCAACCTTCAAATAAATATGTTCAGTTATGTACTCAATACTTGGTCAGAAATCCTTTTGTAGAAATGCACCTCAGCACAGGAGCATTTTTTATATTTCAAATCTTACAAATTCAATTTATATGTCTTTATATGTGTATGTTTTAACAGAACTTGGCAAAAAAGAGAAGCTTTTAAAAGACATTTCTCCTCTACTCTTCTAACTAGAAGGGGAATAACGCCTTAAGAGACAGGAACCTGATCTTTCTTTACCATTTTACAAGCATTAGAAATGACCACAGAAACGTCCTTTCGTCGGAAATCTTCATCTTCATTCAGTGAAAACACTAGTGGACGGTTCCACTGGAAGTTGAGGTGCTCGCCCCCTCAGCCTGTTTGTTTTACTAAAGCGTATTTAATAGATTCGGTTTCAATCCTCCTTTCGGAAATCTTGGGTGAGACTGTTCTTGCAAAACAGCCTTGAGTGTGTAACACCAGCAGTTAAACACTTACGCGGGGCCCCGGGGATGCTGAGTGTGATGGAGTGTGTGTTCTACGTGCACTACCACAGCACACTCTGTTCAGACGGGCCTGTGATGTTTATGTTCAGCAACACATACACAGACACACACGTTTCTCTGATTGGTTGCACAGGCGGTGTGTGTCACGCTCATATCTGCGCATTTACTGACACACACACACACACACACACACACACACTGTGAGCATCAGATTCGTATAGTTGGACGTTAATGTTGCTTGTGGCATTTGACATTCTGTCAAAAAGCTTTTATTTTAGACACGGTTTATAAGTCCCATTTTTTTAATTCATAATCACTATCAGTTCATGAACCTTGCGTGAACCCTACAGTGGAAAAAAGGTTTATTATAGTAAACAGACATTTTTGTTAATATGTTCACACACGCACAGTTTATATAACTACATAAAGATGGTACACTGTAAAAAGTATGTTATTGTTATATTGTCCACAACTACGATATTTGTGGGCATTAATTAAAACCATTTCCTGTTTTTGTTTATATGTATAAGCACAAACACAAACATGTTATTGTCTGTTAATGTCCTGTTTAAGTAAAAATGAACATACACAATATCGTGGTTACAGTACGTATATTTAGGTGCATAAATAGATGTCACAGTGTGTGTGTGTGTGTGTGTGTGTGTGTGTGTGTGTGTGTGTGTGTGTGTGTGTGTGTGTGTGTGTGATGCTGTGATCCTACATCATGTGAATCTGGACCTGTTGTTCTGTAACAATTGTAAAATCTTGAGATCTAAACACCAAGTTATAGATCTGATTGTCAGCTATGACTCCTAGCGCTCAGTGTTTGATATGATTGCTGTGTTAAATCAGTGAGTGATCTTGCCGTAAAGATCGGCTCTTTGTTTGTGATGTTATTGCGTAATTCTAGCTACATGCCTTGACATCTCCGTCTACTCGTGAGAGCTCCATCACCACTGGACTGATCCATGATCCGCTCCTGTTTTTATCAGGGGTCAGCCCAATCTTCTCCCCATATTTATCAAAACTCCAGAGTGAAGATCCAAGTGAACTCAGCCATGACAAAGTTCTGAGCAGAAAAACCTCAGAAATACCTGAAAAGAAACTTTCTTTAAAAATCTTAATAAATAAATCTTTAATCTGAATCAATTGTGGACAAAACACCAAGGCATGCTTCAAGAACGGATTATGCTGACCTATAAAAACCATCCCAGTGGGAAAACGCAGTCTTCAGTGTCCGCCGCTTTCCTGGAATTCCAGTCCCGATCTCAAGTCTCCAGGAACACTCGAGTGCTTCTGTGATAATTTAATCCAACCCAAAGTTAACAGAAAAACAAGCAGAAATTGCAACTAAAGTGAGCGTGAGGAGAAACGAATATAGATTGCATCTGTGGTGTCGCTTTACAGTGATTATTGTCCTCCGCACACGTGAGTTTACACGAGAGCAGAAACTTGTCCATTTGCTAATCTAATCTATAGTTCCTATATAATCTCAAACAGCTGGTGTGTTATACAATCTCCGCAGTTTTGTGTTTCCAGTGTGAAGCAGCGGTAGATTAAATGGGAAGAATGGGGAATCTGTGAGTTTGGAAGACAGTGAGTGAGCTGGTGAATGAGACTGAGTGAGTGAGGGAGGGAGGGAGGGAGTGAGTGAGTGAGGGAGGGAGAGATAGGCAGTAGGAACTTGCTGCCCCTGGTTGGTGTTGTGTAAGACTTGGCTGGCTGAAGCAAAATAACACTGTTATTCCCTCGGAGCTTTGAACTCTGGTACCCTCACAGCTCTGACCAGCCTTCACCGCAACAGCACAAACTCACACAGAGGTGCCTCTCTCTCACTCTCTTCCTCCCTCTCAGCTCCTCTCCCTCTGTCTTTCTCTTCACCTGTCTCTCTCTCAGCCCACCCCCGACTCTCTTCCTCCCTCTCAGCTCCTCTCCCTCTGTCTTTCTCTTCACCTGTCTCTCTCTCAGCCCCCCTCTCAGCTCCTCTCCCTCTGTCTTTCTCTTCACCTGTCTCTCTCTCAGCCCAACCCCGACTCTCACTCTCTTCCTCCCTCTCAGCTCCTCTCCCTCTGTCTTTCTCTTCACCTGTCTCTCTCTCTCAGCCCAACCCCGACTCTCACTCTCTTCCTCCCTCTCAGCTCCTCTCCCTCTGTCTTTCTCTTCACCTGTCTCTCTCACTCTCTCCTTCCTCCTCTGTCTCCCTCTCAGTTTCTCTTTTCCATGCCTGTTTCTCCCTCTCACAGCACACCCCCAATCTCACCCTCTCTCCACCAGCTTGGCTTCTCTCCTTCTTCCCCTTTCCCATTTCTCAGTTTCTCTACCACTCTCTCTTCAGTTTCTCTCTGTCTCTCTCTACCCTTTAACCTCTCTTCTGTTCCCCTCTCTCCCACCCTCTCAGTCACTCTCTCTCTCTCTCACTCTCACTCACTCTCTCTCTCTCTCTCTCTCTCTCTCTCTCAGTCTCTCTCTCTCCCTCCCTCTCAGTCTCTCTCTCTCTATCTGTGTCTCTCTCTTTTAGACTCCCTCCCTCTCTCCCTCCCTCACTCTCTCTTTATTTCCTTCTCCCCTTTCCTGCTGTGTCGCACTTCTTTTTCTCTTCCCACAAGTCAGACATCTCAGCTCAGCTCCGACCTCGTTCCTCTTCCACTTTCTTCCACGTGTGGTTCCATCAATCTCCTGTTCCTGATGCGTCACACTCACACCTGAGGCTGCTGCAAGATGAAGTTTGCGCTGGGTTCCGTCATGTGGTAAGAAGTTCCATGTCCGTTTTGCTTCAGAAACGTCACAGTGCGTGTGGATGTAAAGCATGTGGAACTGTCAGGTGTTTTATTGCGCTTGTGTAACTGCGTTGCACGCGCTTGTTTACACAGGGTGTGCACGTGTTTGTGACAGGAATAAACAACATTGCTTGGTTTTGCAGGTGTGCGTGTGTGTGTGTGTGTGTGTGTGTGTG
>CM051494.1:2431147-2455136 GCA_028031935.1 Paedocypris micromegethes
CACACACACACACACACACACACACACACACTCGCTCACTCACGCACGCAGCAACTGACTCGTGCACGTAAACTAGAGATTATAGTAACAAGGAAGGCTTTTATATTGCATTATTCATAATTCCATTAAGTACCTATTTCGTATATGTGAATATTGTGTGTAAATAGTTCACACAGTTGCAGGATACACACACGTTAAGAGTATGTTTTGGACCGAATCGCAGTAATTGCTTGTCGTTTTTCGTTTTTATACTGGCATTACACTAATGCTTACACTGTGGATCAACAGCCGCGAAATGTATGAAAATGTAAAAAGAATGTAAAAGCCGTGTTTGCAGTGTGCGCGCGAACTTGAAAGTCAATATATTTCCTGGCACGAGCGCGCGCGTCTTTTAGAAATGTATTATACACGTCCAGTGTGTCAGACACGAGAAACGTCTCTCATTCTGAATATAAATAACAGTTTTAAATGAAAAATTATAATTAGAACGAAAGCGTTGTTGTCAGTGGAACCGATTTTCACAAATAGATTAGCACTTTGTTAGACTAAAAAAACGAGTGAAAACATTCTCTGTTGACTTAAACATTAATTATTCATTCTCACTCGTTTATTGATTATTAACAATTTTCCAATTAATGTTGGGGTTTTGTCAAAACTGTTGATTCGTTATTATGGATGGAATGGAATGGAATGAAGTAGTGTTTTATTAAAATACTGTGTCATAATTTGTTTTCATTGAATTTTAGAAAAAAAAAAAAAAAAGATATATTTTTTTGTTGCTTTTGGAGCAACAAAATGATTTGGAACACCAGAAGTTTTTATAATTTGTACAAGATTTGGATATGAGAAATTCATTTCTGTTATTACACGTTTTAACCTTTTACTTTTAAACAAGCAGAGCAAAACTAATGTACTTTTTTCCAACAATAATAAATAACATACAATAATAAATAATGGAATAATTTTGAATGGATCATATTTATAACAACCACACACACACACACACACACACACACACACACACACTCTCTCTCTCTCTCTCTCTCTCTCTCTCTCTCTCCAACATCTATTAATATTTCATCTATCCACCTATTCATCCAATCATCTTAGTAACAGTCAGCTCTCCTCCCTCACTATTAGAGCACGACCAGTTGTTAAGAAGTGTGAGTGGGTATAGATTGTAAGTGGTTCATCTCTCATTCCGCTTAGTTGAGATCTGTGCACTCCACTTAACTACTGAACTCTTGTTTCCACAAACCTGATTTCTGTGGACCACCAACACAATTTGCATGCCATTTTCCCATCGCTTTCTGTGTTTAACACTGGTGGTGGTGGTGGGTGGTGGGGTCATTACAGAGGGATCAAGGTTTCTCTTGCTACAGAGCTTTGGCGAGGGGAAGTGGAGTTCTTGTGGTGTCTGTCTGCTTCCTCTCGCTTGTTCTCTCTTTCACTCCCTTTTCCTCTACTCATCTCCTCTTCTCTTGTAACGACCGGAGCATTACAAACTCCCACTCACATTAGGAACCGACGGCCGGATTCTCTATTTAATCTGTAACTTATTTGCTTTTTAGCTGCGGAACATTAACTCTTCTTATTTACACTATGAAGAATCACAGATTCATCTGTGAATTAGAATCTGTTTTAAACACATTTGTTGCGGGTTTTATGATATAGTTGTGAAACTTAAATCATGTTTTCAGTAAATAATTGCATTATATATTTTTACATGTATGTTTTAATAGTTTTTTTGTATAAATTTTTTTTTCTCTTTTTTGCAAAAGCACAATTTAATCTGTTTAGTGCAAAGCTTCATTAAAGAAAAATAATCTATTACTACGTTTTCAATTTAAAATATTTTAATTTATTTGAGAGTAATGCTTATGTTGAATGGTGCAAAATACATTTTTCAAATCTAGCAGAATCTCTTTTGTACTACAGTATTTTAAAAAAATATATGTAAGTTTACATCAATCAAATAAAATATATATTCAATGCACTATTTATAAGTATTAAATTATTAATTTAATATTTATTTAAAATTATTAATTTAAATAAACAAAAAATTGATCTAATAAATATAACAATTTAATTAACCTGAGTGGTAAAACCAATATTAAAAAAAAAAATATATATATATATATATATATATATATATATATTATTTTTTATTTTATTTTTTTTTATTTATTTATTTATTTATTTTTTAATTTCAGCGCAATTTACAGCTGTGTTAGTTCATTAGTTAATTTCAAGTTTTGTGTTTTCATCTACTCAAAAAAAGTATAAAGTATTTAAAAACTGTGTGTGTGTGTGTATACCGTGTATACCGTTTCTCAGGTTTTTTGACCTTCTTCAAACTAGTTTGCCTTCACAAGAGTGTGCGCTTGAAGCCTTTTGTGTGTGTGATCTTTTAAGAATGGTTGATTCTTAAATTCAAAATGGTTTGAATTGAGGAAGTTGTAATCGTTGCCTAATCTCTGATTGTGACAAACGTGTGCGCTGAACGAGATCTTCTCGTGATGATTCAGAAACATTCCTGAGGAACATTCCTGCTGGTGTTGTGTGGGATCTGGCCTGGTTTACTTCACGCTTCTTCTCCCGCCCTGGTGCCTTCAGTTCTGGAATTGCATAATTGCTCGTAGAACAGTGTGTAGAGTGTGCGTCAGAGAACACTCCTCTTCCTCCTCTTCGTCATGAACCAGGGCTACGCTTGTGTACTCTGTGCTGAAGATGAAGATGACTGCAAGTAGAAGCTTGTGGATTCTGTGGAGGACACTGAACAGCTTGGGTTCACTCATTGTTCCTTTGAGTTGTCGGGACAGGCTAAATGCTGCGGTGTGTGTGTGTGTAGAGAGAGATACTGAGTTGATCAGAATTCTGCTCATTTCGGTACTAGAGTGACATCCATTTTATATACAACAGTGAGTGCGTGAGAAAGAGAGAGAGAGAGAGAAATTGTGTGTGTGTGTGTGTGTGTAGGATAGAAGTATGCATGTGTTTGTGAGACTGTGTGTGTCTATGTATGTGTGTTTATACATATTATCCATATATAAGTCCATATAGAATACATAGAGTGGTTCTAAGTGTGAGTTGGTGCAAGGCGGGAAAGTGAGTGTCGCGTGTGATCTGATGCGTCATCTCTGTAGTAGCGCTATGAGACAATGGAAACGCTCCGATGCTCATTCATGCTTCTTTACCTTCACGTCAGAGTGTGTTTGCAGGATTTACCCCATAACGGCCGTTTCTGCCACACACACATCTCTGGTGTTTCACCTCTTGTCTCCAATGGGCTTTTATTTCCCTAACAACCATCGTAATGAATAAAGACAATATTTTTTAAGTAAAATGATTTATTTGAATTTCGTCAAGTTTGTGGAAAAAAAACAAGTATATAATAAGTATATAATATAAATATAAATAAATATATATATATTTGAACATACATATATATATGTGTGTGTGTGTGTGTGTGTGTGTGTGTGTGTGTGTGTGTATACATAAATATGATTGTTGTGATGGCTGATATGAGTGTGTGTGACTGACGTGATGTGTTTGACTCAGGGCTCTGACTCGAGGATGGACAGATGGATGGATCTGGCGTATCTGATGGTGAGCAATTATTTATTTATTTTATTTACATGTATTTATTTTTTTTTTTTTTAATTATTATTCACTTTTTTAATACTGAATTTTAACAATATATTTCAAATACTATTGTATCATCTTTATTGTTGGTCAGATTTATTGTACAATTGAAAATTTACCTCATTATAGACATTATACAGTAAGTATATAAAACACTAGATTGTCTAGTGAAACACTAGAACACTAGCCCTTAATCTTTATTAATTTAATTTATTGTAAATATAAATGTAAGCAATAAACGATTTTAAATATATACGCTATGTTTTATAGCAAATGATTTTAAATAAATGAATACACGTTATAATTTAAAACTAGCTCATGCCGCTACACCTCTGTCTTGAGGAAGCACTTGGCACAGAGATTGCAAACTGCCTGAATTTTTTCTGTGTATTTAGTTGTTGTTTTTTTGTTTTTGTTTGTTTTTTCTTATATATTCTCCTTCCTATGGGCCATTAGTGAGTCAGAAATAAAAAGAAATTAAATCACAGTTATTGATATTGTTGAATGAATGAATCAATTATTCAATTAATCTATGAATGAATAAAAATACGTTTATTTGTTCCTCACTGGGTAAATTGCATTAAGATCAGCAAAGCAGAGATAAATATAAATAAGCTCACATCTATAAATAAATAAATACACATACATAGATAAACATAAACAAACTTAAAAAAAAAACAATTAATAAACAAAAAAAATTGTCAACCTTTGTTTTAAATTGTCTGGTTTTGTCTAAAGGTTTTTTGTTATTGTGGTCAGGTTTCATTGAGTTTGTGTGTGTGTGTGTGTGTGTGTGTTTGGGGAGTTAACCTGTCAATGTTTGTGAATTTCCCCGGTGCTGCTCACTAGTAATTTCACACTTTGCACACTAGACGTGCGGTTTTGCTCCTTTTTTTGTTCTTACTATGAGAAGAACATCCTGTTCCTTTAGACAAATGTACATGTAAACACACACACACACACAC
Organism: Paedocypris micromegethes; assembly: GCA_028031935.1. NCBI lineage: Eukaryota > Metazoa > Chordata > Actinopteri > Cypriniformes > Paedocypris > Paedocypris micromegethes. Next base: position 2,435,758 of record CM051494.1, read on the forward strand.
ACACACGCACACACACGCCAATGAGGAAGTGAATCTACTGTCGAGGCAATGATGGAACAGATTGTCTCAATCACGCATGTGCTTTAGCTGTAGCCACTAGCACGGCCGAAAACAATTATATAAATAGAATTTAAAGCACTTTTTTCTGAGAATCCTTAAATTTAATTATTCAGATGTATTTTACTTTTAAACTGCATTTATTCAGAATTCTTAGTCAACTGTAGTTACTTCTACAAAAAATGCATTTGCTTCCTTCTATTAAAGCTTTTTAACGCTTTCATCATCCACTGATCAGAAATGTGCAGGTGCTCTTTCATATGTTATTCTATTTTCAGAACTGAAGCTTTTGGCTTCTGTAGAATTTCTGTGAAACGTACTGTAAAGCCGTACAAAGACCGATCGAATGAATAAGTTCTATTATTATTACCTTTGTTAAATTTGGTGAATTCAAAACTCAAGGAGATAAGTTAGAAAACCTTCATTGTTCGGACTGTACGAAATTGCAGTTAAACGACAGCTAAGTAGAAAAATAATTAGCTTACTTCCAAATGAATAAAAATACATACGGTAAGTGAAGTCAACACAGTGCAAAACCATGGAACAAATAATAATTAATATACAATGAAACTGGTGACATGTTATACTGCAAGATTATGTAATTTTCTCATTTGAATTTAAAATGTTGTTATTTGAAATCTAATTTCTGTGACATCACTGTTCATCATTCTCAGACATACTTGAAATGCCTGATTCGGAATTATTGCTCTTGGCCACACATCGTTTTTTCACGCATCTAAATTTCCCCAAATTTTAAACTACAGTGCCATGTATTGCATCACACTGTCCCAAATTGGGGTCTGTGTAAAGGTGGTCCTTAAGACATGTGCCAGGAAGTGGAGCTCATCTGTTCCAGTGCCCACCCTCCCATCATTCCACCCAGGGGCAGGTGGGACGTCACATTCACTCGCCCTAACCAAACACCTCCTACCGAGGGCACTGAATAGCGCAGCTGCGCGGGAGATTAGAGCCTCTGCTTTGTGAGTAACGCCGCGGTTGTTTTGAAGAGGCAGGATGTGAGGCAGGATGTCCAGATTAAATAACAGACCTATTAATGTCAGCGTGACCACGACAAGAGAGTACAACTTCACCTTCAGACTCACTCTTCAGCGGCTCACCTCTGTCTATCCACTATCTATCTATATACCCTTTTTTTTTTTAAATCAATAAATCAATCAGTCTGTTTGTCTGTTCGTCCGTCCGTCCATTCATCCATCTCTGTCTATCTCTGTCTCTCGCTAATCATATTGTTTAGTAGAAGCATCATCTGTGTACTCAGGATTACAAATAAGTGTTTTATACCCTTTTATATCATTCTTTTAGATCATTCTGCGGCTAATTGGGAGATTTTCTTTATAACTTGCAAAGTTACTCATGTCACCGGCCGAATTAATTATATTACAAAGTGTAGGAAAATCACTTTATTGAGCAACAATTCAAATAAAGTGTCAGTTTGCAGATTTTTAAAAAAAGCCGTATTTTCCAAAACATACCAATGAGGTTGAGTTAAGTGTGGGTTAACACTTCTACAATATTACAGTAGAAATGAGCAGGTTTGTTGAACTTATGTCATAAGGAACGTGAAAGTAAAAGCAATGAAATAAACTTGAAAAGTAATTGCTTTTTGTCCCAATTTTGTGGGTCCCCCAACAACCTTAAAAATCCACAGCAGATGCGCTTAAGCTCACGGCTGAATGGCATTATATGCATTTAAGAAGAACTTTCAGAGGCAGATGTTCATAGTTTATGCGACAGCATAACTTTTGCTAATTGTGATCTGTGTGTTTTAAAAGTCATTTATGCGTTTAGTTCTTTCTCAATATTGGAATTCGGTGGTAAGGGAGTTTCTAGTCGACTACACTAAAGTTACACCTTTATCTTGGGTTTGTTGCTCAACCGTCACTCGTTTGTGACTCATATGTCATGTGATCACTCTGACTCTGCCTGACAGACACTTATGTTCCTTTACAAAAAAGTCTGAATGTAGAACGCCCCCACAATTCAGGTCATAATTCACAAATTATGAAGTTAATCGAGACAAACACTTCTTGCGATTTAAGAATAGAAGTGAATTAGTCTTGATTCTCTCTTTCTAGTACACTCTTTCTTTTTCTCCCTCTCTCAATCTGCCTTACGCTCTTTTACTCTGATGCTCTCTCTCTTTCTTAATCTCTCTTGCGCTCTCTAACTCTCTCTCTAACTCACTCTATTTCTCTCTGGCTTCCCTCTCTCACCTTCCGTTCATTCACTCTGTTGTCTGCTTTTGGACCGCAGCATCTCTGCATTATTTGTCTCTTGTTTTACATAATATTCCCATGATTGGCAGATAAAAAGATATTTTAGAAGACACCGAGTGCTCTAACAGGCTTCTTCAACGCTCCAAGATTGTCCGAACAATGTTTGCGATTGTTCTTCTTTAGTGAAGATGATGCAGTCTTTTTTTTGCTGTGGATCTGGGAAGCTTATTGGGAATGTTAGCTAGCGTCAACTGTAAAACCGTGTTTTCCTATTTTGTGTTCTTAACTAAACGCTGTTTCACCTGTAAGTATTGTCTGTCTGTAGCGTCTGTCTGTTCCTCTTTCTTCAAAAAAGGTACTCTAGAATTCTACTACTTTAAGGTCAAGGACACGAGATTATTTCTTATGTTACTGTTGTTGTGTAGTTTCTATGGACTTGCACTGCGTAATTAGCTATGTTTAATTTTAGTCAAAAAGTGATGAATTAAAATGCATATGTGTGTTAAAAATACATGTGTGTATACAAATTAAAATAACTAACAATTAAAATATTTAAAATTGTAAAAAAAAAGTATGTTCTACTAACTTTTAAAAAGTAGCTGTTGCTGCTTTAATGTTAATGAATTGTATTGTATTTTAAGTGCATTTTATTTTATTCATATTAATATCTACTGTATATATACAGGGATTTAAATTTGTGAAAAACTGTAGCTACTGTACATTACAGTCTACAAATGTACACAACTACACATCTCAGTTTTGCAGCTTATTTAAAAAAAAATCATCTTGTACTTCTGCTACTTCTGCCTGGAGTGATGTGGTTATTACAACGTTCTCATTAGTATCATTTCACCAGGTTAAACTGACAACAACTTTATTAAAGACGAATATAAAGTCTGTGAATTCTCCTCTGCCAACTCCCAGGCGCTTGAGCCAGTAACCCGATTCAGCAGCATCTGCACTGAAGGGCGTGTCCTCTTCCCCTCCTCCCCGATCTGTGGTTAGCCCTGCCTTCAGGTCATGTGACTTCTCTGAAACTCCCTCCTCCCTCCGCCTCCCCCCATGTTTCCAGTAAACTGCTTAAAGGAGGGGCTGAGTCAGTCTTCAACCAGCTTCCCTTTGACCACAGCTTGTTAAAGAATTTGTCAACGTGGACTCCAGGGTGCTCAGTTTTTCTTCTCGTGATAGATAGATTTTAATTTTCTTTTCTCCCTCCCCGCAACGGTCTGATTGTGTCAAGCACCCACAATCACTTCCTGTCCTGTTCCATTGAAGGAGGGGGGAAATGTGTGTGTGTGTGTGTGTGTGTGTGTGTGTGTGTGTGTGTGTGTGTGAGCAGATCACATAATAGATTTTGATATCTTGGCATTTGTCTGAAAAGGTTTATTTAATCAAAAAGCAACCAGTAAACATTTGATATTTAATCCAGCTTTGCTGTTGTATTGATTCTCCAATTTAATCTTGAATCAAAAATGCAGTTGTACTTAAGACTTTACTGTTTTACTTTACACACTCATAGTGTGTGTGTGCGTGTGTGTGTGTGTGTGTGTGTGTGTGTGTGTGTGTGTGTGTGTGTTTATTATCTAACTATGATCTGTTTGCATTTGTCATCTGTCTGCATTTGTCGATTCCTTTTTAGACAAGCTGCTTTAAAGGCTTCTCATGTTATAAGTTGCTTTGAATAAAAGCGTCTGCCAAGTGACTGTAAATTCCTTGTTATCCCGCTATTTTGTCATTAATGATTATTTTGAATTCTGTTCACATGCTCCACTTATTAACTGTTCATTTGGTGGTATTTAAATCCTGCATTTCCTGTCTTTAGTTGCTTCGTCTTGTGTGTATGTCAGTGTTCAGTGGTTGTACGTTGGTGATGTTTAGTCCCCGAGTCTAGAGATTTCTAGCGTGTTTCTGTGCATGAGTTATTCTCGTTCAGGTTTATTTCTTGATTTGCGTTTGATTCTGTTTTATGCTAAGTCATTTGATTTTAAATTCGCATGCATTGTTTTTTGTTTCACTGGTTTGCTTTTTTATATTATATATATATATATATATATATATATATATATATATATATATATATATATATATATATAAGTGCTGGTCAACGAATTAGAATAATTTGAAACAGTGCAATCATTAAATTCTTTGAATGGATTTTTTGTGCAGAAAGAAAATCAGGTGTTTACAGCACCTGTCCTACTTGTTAGAGTAATCACAGAACTAGTTACCTGTAAAAAATTTGCTCAGCTGAGCTTTCCAAAAGGCCCATTTAGGCCATTTAACTGTGACACTGTTGTTTTATTGAATTAGAATAATGGAGAAATCGTTTCATTGAATTAGAATAATTTTGTATTAGAATTAGAATCATCACTTTCTCAGTATTTTGTGGCTGCCCCCTTGGCTTGTATGACTGCCTGAAGTCTCCGCGGCATATAATATACTACGTACGTGGACACCTTCATACCCGGTTGGTATAGACCCGCTCCTAATCTGACATTGAGAATAATTTATTGGTGCAAATGTCACGTTCCAAATGAATGAAAAAAAGTAGTCAATTAATTGAAAAGTCAATTATTGGTCCCATAGTTTCTGATAGATCTAAGTTTTCCTCACAGCATATTTACTGAGATACCTGCCCAATTTCTCATTTTCACATGCCCATTAAAGAAAATGACAATGTGTAGAAACCTTCTGGTTTATAGAGATACTACAGTCTGGCTCCGCTGCATTAGCTTAGACATTCACCTCTGTTGTTAATGTGTTACTGACGTAGAGGAAACTTTAAAGCGGGCCTTATATTTTTAGGTGCAGTTTGTGGATTAAGGAGGTATCCATCTGTATTTGTAAGTCGCTGGCAACAAAAATTAGTCATAAACATTCGTGACCTAATAACTAATACAGAAATGGAAATAGTCTTGTGGTTTTGCTCCAGGATAGATAAACAAAATAGACAGACAGACATGGATGGATGGATGGATGGATGGATGGATGGATGGATGGATGGATAGATAGATAGATAGATAGATAGATAGATAGATAGATAGATAGATAGATAGATAGATAGATAGATAGATAGATAGATAGATAGATAGAGACATATTATCTATAACAATACTTGTTTTTCTTTAACTGTACTTATTTTAGATATAAAACTCAGGCAATCACTCGACCCGAAGATGGTCTGGTAACGTGTCCCTTAGAAATCGCAACACGAGTCTGGAAAACGGTGGAGAAGGTGTTGGAAGACACACCCTTTAATCCACCGCAAAAGAAAATGGATTTAAATAGAAAGGACAGACAAGAAAAGATACTTTGGTGTCAGATGAGATTGTGGTCGCGTGACAGTGAGATTACATGAGTCTGAATTAGATGGGGTCCGGCATTTGGTTTGAACTCACTGTGGAGTTTGCTGACTGATGGAGCTGTGGAGGAGAGATGATTCTCTGACGTGAAGGCTGTGATTCAGTCCCGACGCTGTCTGTGACTTTCTGCCTGGAGCAGAATGATGCGTTTGTACCAGGGTGGGCATGCATATCTCTCTAATATGAAGTTTTCATCTTGTGGTTTCAACTAATCTACTTCACTCAAGCTCCGAACAAAAGAAATTCCGCTTTGACCGACCAGAGGTTTTCCACACCACATCTGTGTGTGGGTAGAAAAAAAAGATTGAGTAGGTTAGAAAAAAAAGAATGACAGAATTAGACAGACAGACAGTCCAACAGAGTAAGAAATAGACTGATATTCAGACAGACACAAAGACAGGTAGTTAGAAAAATAGAAAAATTAGGGTTAGGGTAGGAAAATCAATAGAATTCAATCAGACAGATTTCTACTAGAAAAAAAAATGCATTTGTAAACGGGAAGGTAAATTATTCAGACAGACAGGCAATTACAAAGTTAGAACTATTGGTATAGATGGATGGATGGATGGATGGATGGACAGATGGCCGAACGGACAGAAAGACATACAGATAGAGGAATCTAAAAAGTATTGGAATTATACATAGAAGCAAAGTAATGCCCTAAAACAGAAAGTTTGAAGTTTGACTTTTTACAAGTAAAAAGTTCAGTTTATTTTTAATGTTTAAAAAGAATAATAAAAATAAGAAGAAAGTAAGAAAAACTATAGAAAAACACGTATGATATGTAAAACATATGAGAAAACAGAAAGGATGATAATTTTAATAAATATAAACAAAATCAAACTGAAGAAAACAAACAAAATAGAAGACCTGAATGGCAAAAAAAAAAAAAAAAACACATAAAAAGAAAGAAAGAGCAAAGAGAATCAGAACGGTCTTTTAGAAGAGGGAAAAGCAATGGACTGAATTGTGCTGCTACAACTCGTGAAATGAGCCTTGTGATTGGTCCGTACAAATTTTGGAATTTCGAAGTTTGTCCAATGAAAACACAGCTGTGCTGGTGGGTCTCCATTCGCCTCCCACCTCCTCCCCTGCAGCTTTTCTTGGACCGATTTAATGTCCATATTAGGCTTGATTCAGTATAATCTCCTCCCACACTTGGACTTTTATCCGGACCAGAAAAAGCCTGTCCTCTCCATATACAGTAAATGAATTAAATATGATCTCACTGCTCCATGTCATCAATATATTAATTGTATTTGCCACCTGTCAGCATTTTTCTCAGCCGCCCGCTGCTCTTTATTCTCTTTTAATGGCCAGTTGAAGTTACACCGTTAATTGATTTATCAAACGCTATAAATTCAGCCAGAGTCTCAAATAAACAAGAAAACATGTGAAGAAAAGCTTTAGTTGTGTGTGTGTGTGTGTGTGTGTGTGTGTGTGTGTGTGTAAAGTTATCACAGGTAAATTAAATTATTAATGAATTGCTGTGAAGATTTAAGAGCAGGTTGCTGATGTAAAGGAGAGATTTAATTTGGTTTGATAGTGAGTCAAACAGTTGTTACTGCAACTGGTTTTAACAAATTAAGATCTATTTTTTTTTGTTTTGCAAAAGGAAAGAAGTGTTTTTAAAGCTTCATTTCAAAGCATTTTATAGTTGCTGTTACTTATAGAATTCTGACCTATTGTCTTTGCTCATGCAGAACACAAATATATAATTTACATCAACACTGTTTTAATGTCTAGTGTGTGTGTGTGTGTGTGTGTGTGTGTGTGTGTGTGTGTGTGTGTGTGTGTGTGTGTGTGTGTGTTGGTGTAAACATATACAGTATTAATAATTGCATTGTGTTTACTATTTTATATTGTGTGATGTGTATCATTATAAATGTATTAATTATTTGTGTGTAATATTTTTTGTTATAATTGTAATACTAAAGATATCAATTTATATTCATAAACTTCCTTGAGTTTGAAATAAAACCTCTTTTAAAATGTACATTTGTTTAGTAAAATGTTTATTTCTTTATCTTTTTCTTTAATTTGTTTACTCAATCATTCTCGTGAGAGCATCTCTCTTTCCAAAAAGTGTCTGAGCGAAAATCTGTGTCATTTCAGTAAATGAAGTTTTTGTATGAGGAACAAAGCAGGTATTTGTGACGTGTGGTGACTCACGTGAGCGTCTGCTCTTGTCCTTCTCTTTTCATCCTAATGGAATTTAAAAAGTGTCATTCATAGGTTCATGGATCTTTCCGGTAAGGGCTAAGCCTTTTGTTTGCAGCATTTGCTAAAATTTATAGATTAGTTGTCAAATTTGTTTGAAAATTGTTGTTTATATAAATTGTTATATCAATATAAGACTGTATAATATATATTGATATGTATATACAGTATACGTATACATATACATTTTATATTTGTTATTAGTAATTAGAACTGACCTTCCTCTGTGAATCTAGTAATTCCATGTTCCAAGTCACACTTGATTCCAAATATACAGTGGGATTTATTAATGATTAAAGTAATTGTTAAAAAAATACATTTGTATAAAATCCATATATTTTTATTGGTTTAATAGATTGTTTTGCCAGCTTTAATAGATTTTCTGCATTTTGGAATCCTTTTTTTTAAATCCTATCATTTCATATTCTCTGATGGTTTTATTTTTTTTCCTAAAGAACATTTCATGCAAAAAACTGTGTATTTTTATTCATCAATAATTAAATTAGTTTGTCTGTGGTTTCCAAGCTCCAATGTTTTTTTTTTCAGCATTGTTGAATCCGGCTGAGCTTTTACAGAATGTTGAGGTTTCAGATTGAATGTGTTGTAACAATTCCATAAAAATCTGTGTACATTTCAAAATGTGAAAATTCAAGTCTATAAGATAATAGTGCTGTTTTCTTATAGCTTTGAACAATCAAGCTCCATCAATGCTAAGGCTTTGTAGTAGATTTACTGTTCAGATAAAGCTAATCTAAATACTGTACATAAACAGTAAAATGTAATCCAATTTCAAGACGCTTTTGTTCTACAATTTAAGCATTCATGTATTTAAGACTTTTTTAAAATTTAAAATCATGATTTGTGTTAGTATTTAGAGGTTGGTTTTGACAAATGGAAAGCTAAATTATTTCTTAATTTGGGACATCTTTTTCATTTGAAGGTTTTTTTTAAAAAGTGAGTTTTAGTTTGTTTCAATATTAATTACTGAAAAACTAAAATGTTCATAGAAGAGTTTAATAGAATAACATTGTTTGATTTGATTATATTTATACATTTGTACTATTTCTAGAACGATGTATTTGTGTATTTCCTATTGTTAATTCCTATGTTTTGGAAAGATTTTTTGATTTTCTTTTTGTTCAGGCAAAAATTTTTTTTTTAGATTGGCAGAAAAATAACTATAAAAATGTAATGCTCAGCAAACAGACCTTAGAAATGTTACTGTTAGATGTAACAGTGAAATGCATTATACTGTATGATTATTGTACTGTAATTTATATGAATATATAGGCAAGCTATATTATATTGTAGTTATTCATTTAATATTGTTTTTAGATCTTTGTTTATATTTCTTTTAGGAAAGACATGTTCATACGTGTGCAAACTTGCTCCTTAATTCAATATTTTCTCAAGGTAAACCTTATAATTTAAAACAATGGAAAATTAAATTTGTCTGAAAGTTGTAATTTAGTATAAATTATGTAAATGCAATAAAAACCACATTTATTCACAACGAACAATAAAATTGTTCAAATGGATCAATAAGTAATTTTTCAAAAATTTGTCTTGGAATTAACTGAACAAGACACAATCAAAAACAGTTGCTAGAGTAAGGTTTTACATAAATAACACATTTTAATTTTAATGCCTCTGTATTTCTTTTATGCAATATAAAAGACCTTGTTAATTCATTTGTAGTAATTTTGATTATTTAAAATTCTTTCAAAATTATTTAGAAACATTTTGTACATACATAAAAATGTAAAAGTAGATTGCTAATGTAAAGTGTGTGTGTGTGTGTGTGTGTGTGTGTGTGTGTGTGTGTGTTGCATATACTGTACATGATTTTATTCCCCTGCTTTTCATGAAACAAAAGAATACTACATTAATCTACTGTACCGCACAACTTTGTTGCTATAACAGGCATTTACGGGAATGTGTACTTGTGTACTTTTTTTTAATTTATCATTTTTATGTTTTTGTTTACTTAGAGTGAAATAAGAAGATGAAGAATAACAATGCAGTTCAACATTCATGCTCTTCAGACAGATGCACAATAACGTAAGTACTGAAAACAAGTATAATTACAGTTTTGTAATTACAAATTAAATTGTAGATGTAATTGTAGATAAAACCATGTATAAAGCATGTAAGTGCCACGGTGATGTAAAAAGCATTTAACAGTTACTTTTCACACTTTAAAAAGTAAATCTTATAGATGTGAAAAGCGTTTGTATGTCTTACAAAATCCCATTATATAAATAAATATAATTAGTTTGTAAAAACAAGTTGATGTGGGAGCTTTCAAATCCAACGTGTGTTTAGGGCGGCCATTTTGTTTGCTTCAGCTCCATTTTGTGAAACTTTCAGCTTCAGTTTCACTTCAGAGACCATTTAACTTTTGTTTATCACCTACATTAAGTTAATTTATCTATACTGTATAAGAATAGATAAATACTGAGGCAGATGTAGAACAAAAGAGAGAGTGAGTTTAAGAAAAAGGAAAAATATTTACAAAGCAAGAGATGGTGAAGGAGAGAGATATAATCGGAAAGAGGAGGGGAGCAGAAAGAGAGAGACAAAGAAAAAGACAAACAAGGGTAAAAGAGTGAGAGAGATAGGCAGAGAGATATAGAGCGACAGAGAGAAAAGGAGGAAAGAGATCAAAAGGAAGAAGGGGGGTGAGAAAGATAAAGAATACAGAGAGAAGAGGTGAAAGAGAGATAAAATGGTTGCCCACCAGCCCTCACGCTTTAACTTCTGAGTCAGCAGGATCTAGAGTGGACAGGAGCCATCTTTCATCTTGTTATACTTCACGTCTGACTTTCAAACCTTGTTGTTTTTTCACAATCCCCCTCCCTCAAGTGTATTACCGGCGGCCCCGGGCCCCGCAAGACTCGGGCCATCTGTGTTGGCCTCTCCCATGTCTGTCGGCTCCGCGATGTACATGTTGGGTTCCAAATTCTGAAGGCCCACGAAAAGTCAAATCTTTACTTTACTTTACTTTACAGTCATTTGGCAGACGCTTTTATCCACAGCGACTTACAAATGGTGGAGCAAGTGAAACTATTTGTCTAAAATAGGCTACAGTAGATGTCCACACAGGCTACATAAAGAAGACTACTATACTAGTAGACAGGACAGCATGACAGTCAGTGAACACAAGACAATTTGTCTTTTCAATCAGTGTTAAGGTGCTGGTGAAAGAGCTCAGATTTAGGTGCTTGTTGTAGAGGGTTGTAGATTTTCTCACAGGAGTAGGTAAGTTGTTCCACCAGACAGCCGCCGAACAAGGGTTTTGTGAGAGATTTCAAGCAACGTTGCGAGAGGGACGACTAGCCAACGTTTGTTCTCAGATCGTAGACTACTACGTGAGGGACAGTATTCCTGAATTAGGGAGTTGAGGCAGCATGGTGCCGTACCAGTGATGGTCTTGAACTTAGCGTCTTTGCGTTGGTCTCGGACTAAGAAAAGCGCTATACAAATGAACTTGAACTTGAACTTGAAGGTCAGTGATAAAGCTTTGAACTTGATCCTGGCAGCAAATGACAGCCAGTGCAGTGAGACAAGCAGTGGAGTGACATGCGTCCTTTTCTTCATTCTTCAGTTTGCCCTGTCTGTGGCTCTGTAGGGTTGGGCGTGGGTCTTATAACTGTATCACCTCATGCCACTCTCTAATAAACACGTCTGTCTTTTCTGCTCTGATGCAGGAAAAGGTTGAGATATCTTCAGCAAACACCTAGTGGAACAGATGGAGAGCATCCATTGGTGAGTAACTGAAGACGGGGGCTTGTGGAAACATCTCGTTTGTGTGGTTTGAGTGCGTCAGAGACGGTGGGTGAAAAGCAAAGGGTTAACGTTAGAGGAGGAGAGGATGGGGTCGCTGGTCACTGAGCTCCTTGGTTCTTCACGGCCTGGAAGGTTAAGACTGGGAATTGACAGACTGGAAATTATTATTGTGGGATGCTTTGAAATCCCGCCAGTGGCAAATTACAGGCCGAAGTGACATCATGGAGTCCAGGCTCTGTGTGTTACGGTAAATATTCCCGTAATCCCGTTTCAGATGTTTCTGACCCAGATAGAATGACGTCTGGGACGCACGGAACTCATCGTGGTGTTTTCTTGCTGTTGGGCTTTACACCATCAGATGAATCTGACCAGACTTGATGTTAATTAGTTGTATTGATTTGGCTTTTATTATGTTTTATTATTTGGTTTGGTTCTGATTTTGACTTTAAAGGCCTTTTAAATTTAGGTAAATAATTTGGTTTGGTCCAATGTGTGTGCGCGAGCATGTTTGTGTGTGTGTGTGTGTGTGTGTGTGTGTGTGTGTTCTAGGTGGGGTGTTTGGGGCTGGTGGGCACCTGTCTTCAGGGTCAGCCACAAAGCCAAGCATCAGTCACAGTCATAACTGCTCGGCTGGCCTGGATTGCATCAGCTCTCGTCTCCCACCTTCTGAAACGCTGATGTCAAAGGGAATTTTTTACAAACATTTTTCCAGTGGCAAATGCAAATCTTTATTTTCTCTCATTTTGTTTCCACATGATGTTTGTGGCCTAAAAAAATCAATTCGGTAGAAATCAGCAGATTTCAGTTATTTATAGACCTGTTTTGCATGCACACACACACACACACCACACAGAAATAAAGAAGTGTTGAGTAACTGCACGAGTCGCATGACAAATTTCTCCATCTGATGATCTCCTTTCATGGTTTTACAATGCGTGTGTGTGTGTGTGTGTGTGTGTGTGTGTGTGTGTGTGTGTGTATTTGAGTGAGTGTGTGTGTGTGTGTGTGCGTGTGTGTGTGAGCACGCGAAAATCTGGAATGTGTATACTTTCACTGCAATTATATAAGTGTGTATTAAGTTCAAAGTTCTAATTCTCAGACGTACACGTTTTCCTGTACAATGAAATCCTTATATTGCTTCTCCACAATGAATTTCAGGAAATACACACTTTAACTGTAATGTACAATATAGACAGTATAGACAATACGCAATACTGTACACAATACAATCTACGTTTAATAACGGCATCTGATTCAAAGGATGAGTTAGAGTGTGTCCCATTGTTTTGTGATATTCCGTTCCAGAATCGTTCGATTCATCCATTCCTGCTTTTTCCTATTTTGGGTCACAGGGAGCCAGATCCATTATTATTGAAATCCCTGCTCTCTTTCTCACGAGTGTGTTATAGTTATAGAATAATTGTAGTTATTCAACAGAGATCAGTCAAACAGGAGGAAACGCAGTAAAGGTGTGATCTAAAGAATGCTGATGTCATGGCCGTGCTTTCCCTGTAAAAGAGTCGTGATGACATATTCCACACTTTATGACTCAATTGTTAATGTTTATCCGTTTTAGCACCTTCTGAACTCTTCCTGCCTCACGTTTGTGATCCGTCTCGCTGTGTGTGTTTGTGTCACAAGCTCTTCATCAACACAGCTACTGCATTTTAGGTAAATGCACCTTCGTTAATTAATACAGAAATCTTTTTATTAATAAGCATATGCCATTTTGTGTGAAATAGTACTACAGATTCTGACTAAATAATAATTTTTTGTGGTAAATGTTTGGCTCTGGATTATAAGGGATTTTTATATTTATTTATTTGTTTGTGTGCCAGAGTGTGTGTATCTGTGTGAATGAGTGAGTCTTTATTCATGTGTGTATGTGAGCGTGTACTGTAACTGTGTGTGTCTGTGTGTGCGCGCTTGAGTGTGTGTAGGTTCTTGATGATTATTTTTTAGGACTTGAATTGGCAGCTAGTTTCTACAGATTTAAACTTTAATATTTAGGTGAGTTATTATTCTTAATTTTTTTTTCTTTTTAAGGAATCTTTTGTGTTTAGCGTGCCTTCTGCAGATTAACGAGACTCTCACACTCTTTTGCGTAACGGCATATAATGTCTGAATCACAAACATTTTCACTTCACTTTTCCTCAAAGTGAAACTGTGTTGATTTACTAGTTCTTTTAATTTAAACGAAACTGCGCTGCACAACACATTGTTGAGTTGCGTGAATGTGGCTGTGAGTTCTACATGTGAAGATAACTAAACTCATATAAATGTCTGTGTGTGTTTAAAGAACATTTATATATTGTAGGTGTCTAAGGTGTGTGTAGGTATGTGAGCGACTAAACACAAAGTATGTGTGTACTCGTGTGGATGGCTGTGTGTGTGTGTTATTTTTTCAACGCATATTTTTGACGTTTTGTTTAGTTTTAAGAGCAGTCACAGCGAAACTCTGTGTGTTTCACCTCCATTAATCTTCAGTGTAGTTGCGACTCTCTTAATTCTTTCGACTGCTTAAGTCAGGCTGTTGTTTTCTTTCAAAAAATGAATAGTATGTGTCTCCATTGTCTTGGAAAGCAGCTTACAGCAAGTCTGCGGCATTGATAGTCATGTGCTCGGGTTATAAGCCCGATACAGCGCCCGTGGGCTGTCTGAGCTGAATGATGGCTAGATGACACACAGAGGATGCTTCCTTTCTCCATGGACTAGCGTGGATTTCCATCTGGCAGCATCTCCCGCTGTTCCGCGAGAAGAACCGCGAGGGAAGGTGAATGCTCAGATTAGCAAAACAAAAGATATGGAGATGACCCCGTTTCTAATTAAACTACTTCACAAAGAGAGGAAGAGCAGACACCTTGTGAGTGATGGCGACGCGACAAGATGGATAGCAGTGGTGGTGTAGACGGGAAGATATCAGAGTGCTAGTCTGAAATTGAATCGGAAATGACCTAGACACCGGAGAATCAAAAAGATCTCGACTCTTGTGTAACAAGAAAAGCTTTGACTTTTTTGTAGTTCAAACGGCCTTGACTCGCGTGATTCAACGACAAAGACAAAAATGTCTCGACTTAAGTGAATCAAGAAGCTTGGATTTACGTGAATAAAAATAGGTTGACCATATTTTTATTTCCAAGAAAAAGGACAACCTCGAGACAAATTTAGACAGGCTTTTTGGATTTTGATGAACATGCTCTTATATGCTTCATTGTTGCAAAACTAACTTCTGTAATAAAAAAATTAAACCTGTGAAAACTCAAAACTGTAACAAAATAATAGTCTTGGACACTTTTCTAATAAATAAATAAATTAATTAATTAATAATATGAAATAATGTTCTAAATATCAACTCTTTTGTTAGAAAATCCAGCCTCAACAATATATTTAATTACTATAATTTCTCTTAGTGGGGAATATTAGTGAGCAATTGTCACATAAATGTTTTTTTATGACAGATTATTTAATAACATAGAAAGTTGCAGTGTATTAGTTAATTTTCTTTACCGGAACATTATGTTGTTTATTAATATATTAACTATAAGGTCTCCCGGAGAAGCATCAACTAATTGAAAACAGTATTAATCGCTCTCTGTGCCTACACTTTGCAGACTCTGCTTAAAGACCCGCCCTCCTCACAGGCACTTCAGACTAACAATTGCACTGTGTACTACCCAATCAAAAGTAGAAAAGGTTACATCTATATAAAATGCTTGTGAGATGATTCGTATGAGGTGCTGCTTTAGAAAATTGATAAAAATACAGGACAAAAGTAAAAAAAACAGGACGTGCAATTTACTTCAAATAGGACAACCTCGCAATTTAATTCTCAAATACTCAGTCCTCAAGTAATTTAAAGCACGGATGGCGAACCTACGTATACGTGTAATGGTCCTTTGAAAGAAAGTGAATCCTAGTCATTGTGAATTTATAAAACCATCGGACATGACATTAAAAAAGGACATGTCCAGGGGAAAGAGGATGCTTGGTCACCCTAATAATTCAAATTTTGCTTCAAGTGAATTAAACAAGCTCTTCACTCTTTTGAGACAATCCTCTCTCACCTGAATAAAAAATATAACATTGACTTAAATTAAAAAAGATTTGTGAGTTTTAAAAACTTTGACTCAAGTGAATAAAACCTTGACTGAAATGAATTAAAATACCTTGATTCAACTGAATCAAAAATACCTTGACTCAAATGAATGTAAAACCTTGTCTTAAGTGATTCAAAACACCTTGACTCAAGTGAGTCAATATCCGAATGACTAGAATCACATAAATAAAAAAAAAAAATTTTGACTCATGTAAATAAAGTTGAAGTAAATTAAAAATGTTTTGATTTGGTGACTCAAAAGTCGTCGACGGCCATTTACATTTTGTTTGTGATTTGGTTTTTCTGAAAATTTGGCAGAAAAATGTCATGATAAGTGACTCATTCGGTGTGCGTTTCCTGGGTTGGGCAGGTTTTATCTTTCTTTTTGTGAAATGCCGGAGTGGCAAAGTCACCTGTTCCACTGGCGTCCGCGCACAAAGGCGGCATTGACTTTATATCTGTGGAGCGGCGTCTCCGTAGAGGCTAAGCGGAGCGTTAGTCAGAGGCGTCTCACTAACACTGACCATTATCAAGGCTTTTCAATGGATGGATACATGAGCCGATCATGACTTATTTGGTTGGAAGCGAGCGAGGTGATGGTTTTGTCTGAGTCAGTATGAGTCACGGCCTTCTCCTTAGCTACACCGAAGCCGTGTAGCTGCTGAATCACTGGGTTTTTCTCGTGATGCTTGAAGAAGCTTTGAAAAGGTGCGATTCACAGAGCAGTGCTTCGACTGAAAGCCACAGTCATTTACTTTAAGGCATCGATCAAAATGAGATTTAAAGGATCTATGATGCAAGTCTAGAACCTGATTGGTTGGACAGCTCTTGGCTCTCATAAACAATAAACATATTTACTTCTATATTTTGTATATACCGTATATACAGTATTTATATACACTGTATCTACAGTTTAAATATACTGTATATGTACATCTATACTGTATATGCTTTTAAAGGAAAAGTGTAGATCTCTCTCAATATTTTAAATGTATGAAAATAGACAATAATTCTAAGATATATATTTTAATATAATAATATAATATAAATTATATATATATTTATATATGTTTTTGTTTTTTTAATAATTACCATTATTCTTACAAAACAATCTACACTTTTTTAATTGATTGTGCTATTTATGCCTATAGTTTTCATAAATTTCCATTTCAAATGAATAAATCTGTGTACATTTTTTTACGAACCAGATATTATTTTTATTAATTTATCTTTCCTCATGTAGTCACTTGATTGTAGTGCTTTTTAACAATAAAAAGTTAAATCTTTTGATTTTTAGTTTAGAAAGCCATTTTATATTATATTTTCATGTAAAAGATTTTAAAAAAGCATTTGTAATATGGTGAGTGGCATCCTGTTGAAGGTGAGCACGGTTTACCCGCAAACCTACAGTTCACTCATGACTAATCCTGAGGTCACAGATCTGAAAGTGTGTGATCTGCATCTGCCGAGCCTGTTCCAGGACAGAAAAAGTGATGCAAAAATGATGTAATTTGGGTTTTTTATATCGTACCATTGAGGCAGAGGAAGTTACTGTAAACTTTTTGTCTTTTTCTTCCAGAAAGTGCAACATTTACTTAATTTATAATTTTCACTTTCAGTCGTCAGTGGAGACAAAGGACTTTAGTATCTAGCTGCTGTCCTGGTGAACTGGTGTCCCAATAACGTGGAATCGACTGTGTATTGTATTTTTAAAGACGTTGAATGTATTTTATGCATAATTGAGGTACAGTATTATGTTTGGGCCCACAAAAATTGCTTAGCCTAAAGCAATTAAAACAACGTCTGGCTTATGGATAAAAACCCAAGTATAAGTGTGAAAGCCAGTCTCTTCACCAAAGTTAAGCTGAAGTTTGTAACTTTGCGTTAAACTTCACCTTGCTTTTGCCATTTGGCTAAAGCGTGTGCAGCCGCAGATGCGTCAATATCGCATATAATATTCGCTTCAGCGATTTGCGCTTTGTGCGCTATCAGAAAATTGATCTTGGGTGCCTTTGAGTGATTCACACTGATCCACATTCTATCAGTCATGTTGACGCAAGCGGCACAAAGAATGCCCTTGTTCCACCGAACCAGAATCGTAATTCCGTTTTTTTTTATTTTTAGACTCTCGCGGCCTGAACAGTCTGATTGTGCGTTCGTCCTCATGCCATCTTGATCATGACTGTCCTCTTCTAAACGATTTGCTCTGAACGAGAGTTAGTATCGAGGACAAGTGTCGTGTCTAAACCTGCACACAAAAACCTACGCATCGTCTGGAATTCCGGCCAATCGCTGCTCTTTTTTACGCCCACAGACGTGACGAGTGTCAAAACGTCAATGATTTATTTTTTTATACGTATTTCTGTCTAACATGTGTCGTTAGACTAAGACAAATGAACTTTTCGTTTATTTTGTTTTTTAAGAAGCAAAGTTGATTAGATTGTGAACTGAACCGAAAGAAACTGGCTGTTTGAGTGACGTGTGCAACACTTGAAATCCAATATGTCTTCCATTCTTCTAGCGTATGGATAACGCCAACAGTTGATTGTGAAACTGTCTCATGACTGTCCGCGTCACATCTTTATTTTCTATGTCAGAGGTGACGAGCGTCTAGTCGTGTGTGTGTGTCACTGTAGGAAGTGACTCCCGTCCTGTATTTATGCTATAATTACAAATTTTCCCCTCCTGACTTAATAGGAAACCCGGAGGGGATGTGTCTCCCAGTCCGGTGTTGATAAAGCTCGTCTAAAATAGAAGTGACCTCATCCTTCTCTTTCTGTTGTACTCTTCTCTGTTGTTTATTCTGTTTTTTTCTGTGTAGAATGGGTCTGACATGGGTTTTGGGAGAAACCGGAATGTGTGTGTGTGTGTGTGTGTGTGTGTGTGTGTGTGTGTGTGTGTGTGTGTGTGTCCGTGTGCGTGAGTGATTAATACTCTGAGTTCGGGGATCTCCGGTCAGGACGTGTCCTCATGGTTTGATCATGAGGTCACTGAGAAAGTTCCTCATGTAACATGGAGATCGCTTTAACTGACACCAGCACCCGACCAGAGGTGAAGAGCAGGACCTTCATTAGTAGGACTCTTCTCTGGAACTTCACTGCAGCTGCTCTAATGCTACTTTGAAGAGTTATTGTCCCTTTATACTACTGTTTTTACAGTGTTTTAAAAAAAAAAATAGAATAGAATTCAAATGATTCAAGATTAAAAAAATATTGTACATTATAAGTAAACAGACAGACAGATCTTGGGGCTGCCCACTGAGTTTGCAACTGTTCGGATTCGGTTTAAATGCAGAGATGAATTTCCCCACTGAGTGATTTGTAAACTTTCAATTACCAATTTTTATACAATTAACACAATTAATATAGAATAGACAATAATGTATGAATAGCAAGAAAAGACAGACAGATCAGGAAAAAACCATGAGAACATCCAGCAGCAGTTTACAATAGATAAACGTGGAGCATTATTTGTAAGTATAAAGTGTATAAAAAGAAATTACAAGACAACTAGCATCTCGCATGTGCTGTATACATATACATCTCACTGCAAATAATTTGTTTTCTTCAGAAAGTGTGTGTGTGTGTGTGTGTGTGTGTGTGTGCACCATTTTACTTT
>CM051494.1:2455153-2466769 GCA_028031935.1 Paedocypris micromegethes
TTTTTTCCTTACCTGTGAGTCCTGCTGATGGAAGGGGATTGCGTTGGGCATTTTTTACAGTCCGCAGATGAGCGGCGGGAGCTTATGGGGAACGTCGGCATGCGGCTTTAGAAGGGACTTGAGGTCAGAGGTCACCCGTGACACAAGACTTGAGGAATTCAGGCTCGAGGAAATGAATAACATTGGGGGTGAGGGGAAACTGAGATGGTGATGTCTTGAGGAAATGATGGCTCATTAGAATGTTGTCGGACGGTGACTGAGAATTATTAACTGTTTTATGGAAGGACGAGGAACAAAAACTGGCATTTGTTTACATTCGAAAGTCGCCCTGTTTTCTTTGAATCTTTGAATTCAGTCTTGATCCTAGATCATATGGTACTTAGGGTTGTTGCATATACTGCATTATACTAATTATTTTACACAATAATACACATTGTTTCTTTTTGGATACGACGTTAAAGCATTTAATGATGTAAAAAGCCTAAAATTGTCATTTCCTGCTACATAAATTGTTTCTGATTATTTTAGGATGTTTTTTCTGGAAGAGAATTATGTGACTAGGACTTCAGATTGTGGTTCAAGCCAGTTTCATGTGATTTCCTGCTGCTTTGGTTGAATTTGCACGTAGTGGAGGATGTACTGCGCATCCTTGATATGTTCTTGTGTGGCTGAGACTTGCAGCGTCCTTACGCGTCAGGGAAATATATGATCTTGTTGGGTTATGTGTTTATGGTTTGCCCTTGATGATGGGCTTTCTTGCTAAACCTGTGTCCCAGAAGGTCGATCACAACCGCAATCCAAAAAAATGTAAAACCATATTTTGAGTTTGCTGAAATGTTGGCTATTAAGCTAATCATGAAATGACCTTCACAGCGTGAAGAAACCTTCGGCCTGCTGTGAGTTTCATCTGGAAGATTTTTCATTATTGTTGTCTAATAGCTGTGATGATGCTGTGAGTCAGAAGCTCACGTACGTGCTGTCATGCTCTGGATTTCTCAAGGCTGATGGCCTGCATTTGTTCTTTATTTCACAGGATTATTATTTTACCGCCACACGATTGACTCATTTTCAATTTCCTAACGCTGATATCACTCAGAACAGAGATGGGCATGACTCGTGTAACAATCCCTGACCAGACCCGTCGGCATGCTAATCGCTAAAGCTAAGCTCGTTAGCATGCTGCTGTGAGTTTAACAAGCGTTGTGGGAAAATCAGAGGGTGATTTACTGGCAAATATCCGCTAGACATATGTATCGTGAACAAGTCATTGTGGACAAAGTACAAAAATGTGTACTTATGTAATACACATTTATCACTTGAAAAATATTGTTATGTGACAAGTATATTATCAGAAGCTAAATATTGGCATATTGCAAGTAAAACTATCAACGGATCAAAAGTCTGATGTTGATATTGCAAGTAAAAAAAATCTAAATGTAGTAAAATGTTGATGTATCACAAAAAATATATATCTATCACAAGTAAGTGAAATGTTGAAATGATGATGTTGACTAATAGCAAGTATATGACCAATTTAACTATGAATAAGGAATTTTGTATTGATATATTTGTAATGTGGAAAATGCAATTGTTTAGAAATATATAATGTGTGTGCGTCCTGTCTTACATAATGTTTGTGACATATTTTATAGATTCAATACATTTATAGAAAATAAACATTATATTATAAAGAAACAATATACATTCAAACAAAAGATGCAGACTTTCCTACATTTATACATACTGAATTACTGATATGAATAATTTGAGACAATTGAATTGCATCCCATTGGGAATCTTAATGTTGGAAAAATCTCAGATGTTTGGATTCCTTTTGCTTATTTCAGTTCTCACACAAATTTGACGGTTAAACACTTTTACATTTTTTTTTTCTTTTCTTATAACATTTTGGTAAAATATGTCATCTGTGCAATAATTCCCAAACATTTTATGTACTTTATTTGCACTCGTCTTTACTTTTATGATTGATTTGTCTTTTTAAATTTTAATTACATTTTGTAACACTTTGTCCATTTCTTACTGTTCAGAATTTTGTTTTCTGTTTGTTATTTTATGTCCTTAATGAAGTATGTGTCTTGTTATTTTAAATATCGGTTTAATGTACGTGGTTAGTGGAAAATGACATTTCAATTATCTATATGTCCCATATTTACAGTAAAAATATGTATATCTGTAGTATAATGTTTAACTGTTTTTTAAGAATTTTTTTTGTAAAACCACACCAATATTTTTTATGCACACTTATATTCTTTAAATTGAATTATTATAACATTTGGAATTACTATTTTTGGGAACTAGAAAAAGCATCACTAGTTGTATTACCGTGTTTATGTTTTTTTCAATTATTCAAGAAATAAAATTGTTTTTTGTGCCAATTTTTACCCTTTAAAAAATTCTCACACACATTATCACATTATTTATCCGTGTTATATATATATAAATGTGTGTGTATTTGTATATACATTATTGTGTTTTTTTTTTACATACATATTTTTCTGTACACCTAATCATCTTTAAACATTTTAGTAATATTTTCAGTATTAAAGCTATTTCTTTAGTATTTTCTGTCTTCTCCTCTCGACCAAGCCAGATTCCAGTAAAGCAAAGTATTCCAGTACTCACTTTTACATGCCCCAGTCTGAAATCAGAAAGCTTTCCTGTGAACAAACAAGCATTTGGAATACACTTCACACGTCAAATATTTTTTAATTAGTCCAATGTGTCCCCAAAAAGCTTCTCAAGGAATGTTCCAGAATCTTCACTATTCAGACCGGTTGGATGCTTCTTTGTGTTTTAGGTGGCGAACGCTACATGTTCACGTCTGACTCGCACCGGCTCTGACTCACCGTGGCTCGTCGCACGGGACCTGATTGGAGCCCGCCAGTTTTCAAACACACACACACTCGTCTGATCTCACTCTTTGTTCTAAGGTAAGGAAGTTTCATTAAACATGTACTTTAAAATCTCAATAGCAAAGAAAGAACAGCACGACGGTGTAGATTAAGCCCTAAATACCTGGATGTTAGTGGCGCTGTGTTTACAGTTGGTTAGGTTTTTGTGTGTTCGCTGAGGTGTGTGGATTGTTGGTTTTAATGTGGATTTCTGGTACCATTCTCTGTGGGTTTGCTCTCTGCTCCTTTTTATGTGTAATTGATCGGTTTGGTTTTAACTAACCCACATCACGGATGACGATTTTGTTTGGTTAATAGTTGAAAAGAATGAGCTCAGCTATTGTTTACTGGTGAAGTTGCACTTTACCGAAAGTGAGTGGGATGAGCGGATCCCACTTCATCGGTGAGTCTGTGAAATCTACCGGCATTTTCAAAGACCCTTTGAAATTGGACATACGACTCTGAAAAGGATAAATTAAGGAATATGAATGTTTATGAATCCGGAGATATGGGAAAAATCTATTTTATGTATCATTATTAAGAAGATTATTATAATGAATATAATGAATTTTTTTCAATTAATTTGCTTGACTTGAAAGACCCTTAAGGTGTGTGTGTGTGTGTGGTGTGGTGTGTGTGTGTGTGGTGCGTGCGTGCGTGCGTGCGTGCGTGCGTGCGTGTGTGTGTGTGTGTGTGTGTGGAGATGGTGGGGTGTGGTGGGTGAGCTAGTGACTGAATCTCATAAAAGGGTTTCCTAATATGGGCTGTCTCTCACAAAGCACTGCCCCCTCACTTCAAGTGGGTGGAGTTTTCTCTCTGTCTCAGCCTATAACACCAGAGCATCGGATCACTTCCTCATTAATTGGCTGAAACCAGTTCTTACAGGAACCGCCAGTGATAAATATGAGAGTTCTGAGAAATCATTCATTTCTTCCTTCAGCCTCGCTGAGAGACTTTACAGGGGAGAGTGGATGGATCCTCTGTGAGCAAGTTTTGTTATTTTGTTTCTTTATGTCTTTTTTTTCTTTAAGCTTAGGATATGTATTATTCACAGAACGTGCTGTACTTTTAGGGTTCTTTTTTTTTGGTAGCTTTTGTCTTTTGGGATAAACTCCATACCAGAGCTCAGTCTTAACCCTGGCTCCCAGAGAGGAGAGACGGGGTGAAGCAAACTCTCTGACCTCAGAGTTGGTAAGTGAAATTTATGTGACCTCTCCCTCCCTTTCTCTTCTGTCCCACCGTTCCCTCCCCTCCTCCGTCTCTGTCACTGAGCTCTTCCTCTGCTTGGCGTCTCTTTACAGAAGCCTTTCTGGGATCATCGCGAGACCCGGAGAGACCACCCCATCCGTAAGTACCATCCCTCATCCCGCCAGCTTTACATTTCACCCGACTTTGCTTTCGTATCCCCGTTAATTCCTTTCCCATCCTTTAATTCATCACACGTTGCTCTCATGAACCTCCTCGCCCAAGTTTTGTGATTTTATCCTGGTGTGTGAGTCGGTGAGATGTGATTGTTTGCTAGTAGCAGACCGTGGCGCTTTTAAAGTCGGGGGCCGCGTGCTGGATCCCGTTCGGGGACTGGCTGAGGAGGGATGCTGAGTCATACTCAGCAGTTGGAGCTGTGAACCGGACACTCCCAGCGTCACACTAGCTCCCCTCCTCCCCCACGCTGGCCGAACCCTGTTGAACCCAGTGCGGGCTCCCGGAGACGGGAGGGGCCCCTGGGAGTCGGAGGAGGAGGGGGCGTTGGGAAAGGGGAGGGGTTGGTTTGTGGCTGTACTCTCCATTCCTGCTCCTGACAATCCCTCACAAGTGCTCGCGGAAACAAAGAGCTGCACCTTTTTTACCTCCGGAGCGCTCGCATCTGTCCGCGTGTAGAGTCGGTGAATCACCCTCTTCATCTTTGACCAGCTCGTGTGCGCGTGGGAGGAGGAAACGAAAGAGAGAGAAGTTGCTCAATGCCAGATTGTCCACATTTCTCGAACAATGTTCCTTTTTTTCCACGAGCGGTTGCTTTGGAAAGTCGTGGGCTTGTTTAACCGGCAGACGTGTCACGTGGAAATAGGGAATCTCGGAGGAGATGAGTTATTGGTTCATGTGTTTGATGAGAAATCAGAGCATAAATGATCACGTTTTTTTTTTCTTCTCCTCAGGTCGGATCCACACACGTGCTGCTGGAGATGGTGATGGTTTGTTTCTTAATCACGTGGATGTACCAGATTTGCTATTGTCATGTCTTCCTGACTTGCACGCTGACTGTTATTAAGGTTTCGTTTCCATCGGGGTTATCGGTTGACATTTTTACTTGTTAATGTGCTTGGTTAGCTGGCGGTGTGCGCAGATGCTCATGTTCTCAGCTCTGTGTCTTGCACAGGTTACTTGATCCTGTCGTGTAGGGGAGATGAGGCACCTCGGCTTATTTTGCGTGTGGTCTGTTAGACTTGAGCAGCCAGGATGGAACCAGATCTATTATTATTGTTGTTGTTATTTATAGCAAAAGCCTGGATCCTGGGAAGTGTAATGTGTGTTCAGACTTAAAATAAGATTCAATTTAGAAGAAAATGTCGTAAAGCCGAAAGCTTGCAGACAAATACAGCTGCTGCTTAAGACGCTTCAGGAAGTGAATCACTGCATCATTTTGGGATGTTGATTTAGGTTTTTCCCCAGACAGGAGATCTTATCCAGTAAAATATAGGTGATTCATAATGTTCCCTTTGTCTAAAAGTTGTTTTCAGAAACCAAAGAAGAGAGGGAGTGCACACGTGTGCCGTGTTCCTGCCTAGTTTTTTTTTTATCAGGGATGGTTGATTTAAGTAACGCTGAATTGTTTATGGCTTTGATGGCTAGTAAATGTATATGCGGTTTAACAGGTCAATGGGGCATATTTTGCAGAATTGCCCACCTCTGCAGCTCTGCTTTGCCTGAACCCATTCACCTGCTTCCATACTGTCTTTAAAGACGTGCTGTCTTGGAGCATCAACTTAGTGACCTGTAGAAAATGTGCAGTGCTGCGAGGTCACCGAGTGCAAACAGAGAATCGCTGCAAAATGCCAGGCGGGGAGGAAGTCGTTTGCTTCTTCTACCCTTTGCTCTTTTTTAATTGCTTTTGAACATTGTTTTCGTGCTTTTCTGTATGTCTGCTCTGGTATTTGAGTTTGGAAGCTGCAGGCGTCCAAAAAAACGGAACAGTGTGGAGTTTCTTTTGCCTTTACCTCGAATGAACCCACCGCTGAACTCAATGCACTGCGCGCCGCCGGCGGAGAGGATGAGAGTCTTGTTGCCAGATGTTCCAAGAAAAGTCAACCAAAAGTAAAAAGACCACGGATGATAGTGCGTTATCAATTACGTTTTAAGACCACGCGACCTTCGTTATATTGTATGCTTTATTTCTGTTGTTAAAAAAAAACACGGTTTATACAGTATTACAGAATATTTGAGGCGTCAGGAATAAAGTCAAAACGAATACTATCTTTTCTCACAACATTTCTATTTTTATGCAATGTGTTAACTTCTGTAGCCAAATCATTTAAAACGCATTTTTGTTGTTCACCGTAATCTCTATTCATCGTTAAAGCTAGTAACCCACTTGTTATTTTCAAGTAGCAGGAAGTGCGCGGACATGGCAACCCGACTGAGAGAGACGGGGTGAGCGAGAGCATCGGGGCGCGTTCGCGTGTGGCTGTCTCAGTACGAATGAGCTGTTCTGAGCGTTCAAAGGCGATTGTTGTGCGTGGAGAATTCCGTCTAGGTGGGCAGAGAACCGGCTTCCGAAACGCAAATACCACGGTTGATTATCATCCGCGTCGTTCATTGAATAGAAAAACGCGTCAGTTTCATCCTTAATGCGATTTGTAGCGTTACTTTGTTAGGCTTAATGACCACGCCCTCTTTCGTCCCCGCCCCTCGGATGGCGTCATCGGTAAGTGATTTCTTCAACGTGCGTCTGCAGTGGTGCGATGATTATAAATGTCTCCCGGTGTGTCTGATAGCTTATCAGACTGGTGTTGGCTGTTACAATCGCCCGGCGACAACAGTCTGTAGGCTGTCTGACATTTTGGGCTTCTTCATCTTCACAGAACTTGAAATTGTTGTCAAAAAATGTGACGAATTTTGTGTTGCTTGAATGTGTAGTAAATAATGTCATTTTTCTTGGGTAGTGTTTTGTTAACCTGGTGTTATTTATTTGCGTAAGTGTTTAAGCGCGTGCGTATCGCGTATGGCGAGCCTGCGTTCAACTAGGTTTTCTTTAGAATTCAGATACGAAAGTTTTTTTCCTTGTCTGTTTTGCCTTTTCGCTGAAGCAAAACGCCCAGTCCCTAAGCTAAAGCAAACACAGAAGTGGGATTTGTTTATTAAATTAAAAAAGATGTTCGTTCAGCAGTTCCCTCTGTTTCTCCATTGTAAAAACCACAAGGTGACCTGCTTGGCTTTCACGTTCGAGTCGAATCATTTCCTCTGCTCAGAACGTCCTGTGCCTCACGAGTGAGTATAACCGCATCTATCTGTATGTTCATGAAGAGTGTACATGAAGAAATAAAAAAATACAAATTAAAAGTCAGTCTCGTGTTTGTCTTTTTTTTCCTTGTGTGTGTGTAGTGACTTAAGTATATTTACCAAAATGTTGAACTCTGAAATGGTTTTTTTTAAATACTAATGTAACTGCATTATACTGTAAATGTGCCAAAAGCATGTCTAATTAAACGTTGTGTTGTTTTAATACATATTTAATGTGAGTACGTGTTGTGGTTTCAAACTTTCCCCCTAAAGTAATTTCCCCCAAAGGGATAATGTCTCAGTCGTTGTTGGTAACACCTCAACAATTGTCAATCTTTAACAGTATTCTACTTTTTAAATGTAAATACGCTCACGGAAGCAGCATAAATGTTATCCCTTCGGGGATAAAACAGACAGCGTAATCTGACAGAAGATTGAGTGGAGAATTTCATGCACTTTAAGTTGTAGTTTGACTTCCGTCATTAACACACAAACCGTTGCCATTTTTGCTCTAGGCCATGACATTATGCAAAATGCTCATTCAAGCTGTTTTTTAGATGCAAACGTGTTCCGTTTTTTTGGGGGGTATTTTGCCTCCCACACTCTTTTGTGATCACACAATAAGCTGAGGTGTTGTCACTTAGCATGTGACCAGAAGCACTTTTTTGGAGGGTTTTGTTCACTAAGTGTCAGATTTCCATTCATATGCAGAGTCTCAAATAACCAGTAGGGAACATGTTAATCCGATAAAAAACAGAAACCTCATCATACGTCACAGTAAAGACACGTGGTGGATGGATAATAATAAACTTGTTTACTTTTCATCAGTGAAAGCCAATAAATCAACCAAAGTGACGTCACCGGTCGCTACTGGTTTGTCAGGTTGCGGTCCAATGAATTCCATTGTTGACAAATATATATAGACTTTTCTGCATGTTTTATACTGTGGGGAGATACTGGAGATCCGGAGAGGCCATCCAGAGCACATAAACACTTCAAACGTAAAGACCCCGAACATGGATGTCTCTGATGCAGTTCTTCAAGAGGTTCATGTCAGTGTTGGCATGCGGTTTGCATTTAATAATGGCTCAGACATACATCAGGATCCAGAGGTGTAAGGTACTGGAGTACTTTGAGTAAAGTACTTCGTTACTTAAGTATGTTTTTGGCTACTTTGTACTTATTTGCTACTTTGATTTTATTGTATAGGGTTTATTTTAGTTTTTTTTGCACATTTGAGTCTGACTTTTTGTTCTTTATTTAATTAGTTTTACCATTTTTGAAACATGGATTAGTTTCTGTATTAGAAAATAAAACTTCATGGAGACATTTTTCACATTTCTTTGTATTTTTTTTTTTGCTTAAATTCAGTATGAGTAAAATACTCAAGTTCTTTTAAAATTCGATACTTTGCTACTTTGACTCAAATCTTTTTTATAGTGGTGACTTTTTACTTGTATTGGAGTAACTTATACAGCACGTATCTGTACTTTTACTTAAGTATGTTTGTCTGGTACTCTTTACACCTCTGTCAGGATCACGATTCAGGCCCATAGCTTCACTTTAGGGTCTTAAAACAAAAGGCTCTTGATTGTCTCATGCCTTGTCCAACATGACGCTCAGTGTGACCTCAGTCCTGCACCTGCATCGCGACAACAGTTTTCGGTGAAGTCGTTAGGAGCCTTCAAATTAGAACGTTGGAAGTTCTGTTGCTGTAATTTGCATGGTTCCCCTCTTCTCTTTTCTTTTGCATAAATGACACAAAAGTGTCCTTTGTCGTTCATTCATGTGGCGTTGAAATGGGGAACAGAGAAATGTGACTATACATCATTTAGCAACAGTGTGTGTGTGTGTGTGTGTGTGTGTGTGTGTGTGTGTGTGTGTGTGTGTGTGAGTCTGTGGACAATACTTTTGAAAGAATGGATGGATGGACGAACGATCAGGCAGACAGATAGATGGACAGACAGACAGTTCTATATTTACTTTATATGTTTGTTTTTAATAAACTGGCTATAGATGTTGTTTCTTTCACGGTACTTTGGTGTGGGTCTCGAAAGGTGCCACAAAAATAGATGGATGGATGGGTCGATGGATGGATAGATAGATAGATAGATAGATAGATAGATAGATAGATAGATAGATAGATAGATAGATAGATAGATAGATAGATACATAGATACATAGATACATAGATACATAGATAGATAGATCTTAGCGACACCTAGTGGCAGCACACTTTTACTGCTAGTAAATATGTATAATTGTTTTGATTGTTTTTTAATCAAATAAACAACATTTGTAAATTTAAGACAAAGTCAAAATCTTCAGCGGAAAAAAGAAACACAAATAAAAACACAGAATTTAGTAAAATAAATAAAACGATGCTGCGTCAAAGGTCACTGCGCATGCGCACAGAGCCTGGGCGGCCTTGCTGCTCGCCGTATTTGTCGTTCTTTTCCCGGGAAGTAACTTGTGTTGTAGTCGGGTCTCTGTTATGGCGGCTCAGAGCTTTGCGGCTTCATGAGTGTGTTGAGCGTGTTTGTCCTTAATTTGGTATTGAGGTGAATCGGAGATTACCGACATGGCCGGTGTTTTTGATATCGACTTGGACGCGCCCGTGGAGGACAGCGTGTCGGACGAAGAGTTCGCTGACGCGGTATGTAACGAGTTCCCTCGAAAAACCAAACACGCCAGACACGAGCTCCACCACAGTACCGTGACAGTTAAACTGTCAGACCCTGTGACTTCAGTTAGTCTGAAAGACCATACATACCGTTGTCTAGTAAACCATAATACGTATAGTAAACCCAGTATCTCTATCTGTCTCTCTCACTCTCCCACTCTTGTGCCAGTTGTCGTTTTGTTTCTGAATTGCCATTGGGTACTGTCTTCACAAATCACTTAGTTTTTTTTTTTTTTAAACATAAGTGGTTTTATTTACTCGCACGCACGCACGCACACGCACAACACACACACACACACACACACACACACACACGAGCTGTATTATTACCACCAAGGTTATTGGTTCAATTTCGAGGGAAAGCGATGACTGCAGTTATTTATAAAATAATAATACAAAGTTGCTTTGGGTAAGTGTGTCTGTTAGATCAGATAGGATTTTTTTTCATAGAAGTGTCTGCATGAAGGAGCGTACAGATGTGTGTCGTTTTGATCCACAGGTCAAGATAAATGACTATATGGACCACCGCACCGGCTTTGATTTGTGAGTATCTGCGTGAGTTGTGTTTTACAGGACTCTGGTGGGTAAAACGGCGTCATAATAATTGTGTTCTCATGTACGCGGATCAGTATGGAAGACTGTGAGAAGATTGAAATCTCCGAAGACAGTGTTAATCCAGACGAAGAGCAGATCCGTCCGGACTGCTTTGAGCTGCTGCGTGTTTTGGGTAAAGGAGGATATGGGAAGGTGAGCACCTTCATCCGTACAGGCTTTATTTTGGAAACAGAAGTCAATTGTTTCCACGATCTGAACTTCTGTTTGTTCTGCATGAAACAGGTTTTCCAAGTACGTAAGGTCGCTGGAGCCGCTTCAGGAAAGATATTTGCAATGAAGGTGTTGAAAAAGGTACACTAATAACCAGTGGTTTCCCGTTACGGAGTTCTTTCTGTCTTTTAAACCACATAACGGATCATTCTGTAACCATCTACCACCACTGACGTGCTTTAATCATCCCGAGACTGATAAAATCACTGTCTTGTTGTGTTTGCATAGTTGAAATTCTTACGTAGATTTGTGTGCTGGTCAAATAGTTGGAATTCCCTAAATTCCATTATTCATAGTCTACACACATTAACATGTTTGATAATTTCCAAAATCAGTCCCTCCAGTTCTCCTGGTTCTGGGACCGTTGTCATTTAACTGCAAAAGTAAAGCATGTTATGCATAAAATTGTAACAATCTGATAAATTGCCTCTCATTTCAAATTTCAATTTAGAATATACATAATTAATTCACACAACACACGCTGTAACTAACCTCACATATTGACGGAGAGAATTTGACAGACCTCGCGGCAGCGATCATGAGTCAAAGTGAGTGAGTTCATCTAACCCAGACACAAATAATTTAAATAATTTATTCCGCCGGTATTCTGTTGTCTAAATCAACAATATTTAGTAACATTTGTGCATCTGAAAAAAAAACATTTATATATATATATATATATATATATATATATATATATAT
>CM051494.1:2471380-2496653 GCA_028031935.1 Paedocypris micromegethes
TTTAATTTATTTTTTTTTTTTTTTCAAAATTTCATGTATATTTTTCTGGTTTCAAACTTTGGTTCCAAATTGTGACACAGGTGCAAAAAACAAATATTTACAAACTTGAGTGACTTTGTGATTAAGGGAAAATAAAAGTCCTTTCAAAAATGGAAACGTACTAAATTCATACATTACAAACAGACTGGCATATTTCACATTTATTGTGTAATGTGATGATTATAATGTGATAATGACAATTAATTTCCAAATTCAGTATATTATAAGTTGTAAACATCTGCAGAATCTATAAAGGCATTTTCGTTGACTCTCAAGCTATTTCTGTAGATGCACATACAAGGCTGACTTCACAGTAAGTGGCCCAAAAACCATTGACACCTTGCACAAAGACGGCAAGAGATCTAAAACGAGTAGATTGAACTTACAGTTGTGAATTTTAAGAGATACTGCATTTTGGATTTTCATTAGTTGTCAGTTATAATTATCAGAATTGAACAAAATAAAGATTTGGAACATGTGCATGGAAAATTAGGAAGTTTTTATGAACAAGAAAATGACACAATCATTTGAAATTACATTTATTTGGAAATATCCTTGCGAATTACATGATACTTTTCTATTATTCTGTACAAACAAAGCTACAATTCTAGGAAAAATACATTTGCAATCTTGTTAAAGATACTAAAATAGATTATTCTTATTTAAAATCTTTGGTTCAGTATAAATGCAAAATTACAAAAGTGCCACATGTGCAGCATCTGCATTACTGACGCAATAAAGAGCCAGAACAGTTTTTTGTTCACTTATAAACCAAGGTAAAACAAGTGTCATATTAAATCAGTAGTTCCACTGATTTTCACATTTGATACGTAAAACCAAACACGCCAAAACACATGTCAAACTCAATAAAACTCATGCAAAGAAAGACAATCCCTAAAACCACACAATGTTAGTGAACAGAATAAAACATGGCATCCAATAATTTAAGTCTTTTAATGTCAAACAGACTCAAATAGTATAGCGGGAGTATTCTCATGATAATAATAATGAAATCCCAAATTATGGTCCGGTCCGGTCTGGTCCAGGTTGTTCAGTAGAGCTGTAGATGAGCTGAAGTGGCTCCATCTCTCCACTGCAGCAGCTTGTCTGTGATGACGGAGCGACAGAGCGGACACTTCTTCTCCTGGATCAACCACTGATCGATGCACTCCTCACAGAAGACGTGCTGAAACGCAACGGAACGTCAGGAACAAAACTGAAATTGTGTTTTTTCAAAGTGGAAGTTTGTTGAAGAACATGCGTAAAAAACGCAATCAAATTGTTGAACTGGAAGAATTGTTTAGCGAAGGTGATGAATTCTGACCTGACAGACGAGGACCCGAGGCTGCCTGAACGCCGCCTGACAGATGGGGCAGACCTCACCGGCCTCTCTGCACAGAGCTGCAGCAGCTGGGGCTCCGCTCACCTTCAGACACACCATGAGCATCACAACCAGAAGATCGGAGGATTCCCACAGTCACACCGAAGAATTTGAAAACATCTGCACCTCAGAACTGTGAAAGGCCCGGAAGGTTTTGTGCAGCGATCCCCATCGTCCGAACAAAG
Source organism: Paedocypris micromegethes (assembly GCA_028031935.1). Taxonomy (NCBI): domain Eukaryota; kingdom Metazoa; phylum Chordata; class Actinopteri; order Cypriniformes; genus Paedocypris; species Paedocypris micromegethes. Next base: position 2,472,986 of record CM051494.1, read on the forward strand.
CCAACAGCTGGATCAAACAAATTCATTTTGATGAGTTCAAAACATTGTACCGAGTCTGAAACTCAATTAAGTTCACGAACCGAATCAATTCACCAATTCAGTTCACAAAAATAATCAATTCACCAATTCAGTTCACAAAAATAATCAATTCACCACTTCAGTTCACAAAAATAATCAATTCACCACTTCAGTTCACGAACGGAATGAATTCACCAATTAAGTTCACTAACTGAATTAATTCATCAATTCAATTCACAAACAGTATCCATTCACCAATTGAGTTCACAAACCAAATCAATTCACCAATTCAATTCACAAAAATAATCAATTCACCACTTCAGTTCACGAACGGAATCAATTCACCAATTTACAGTTACAAACAAAATCAGTTCATCAATTCAGTTCACTAACTGAATCAATTCATCAAGTCAATTCACAAACAGAATCAATTCACCAATTCAGGTCACGGACACAATCAATTCACCAACTTAGTTCTTGAGAAGAATCAATTCACCAGTCAAGTTCATCAATTCAATAACAGAGACACCACTATACTGGTAGCATTAGTCCAAACCCATGAGTTTTTGGCACCAACCTTCATTATGAAGTAGAGCAATGCTAGCAGGACTCCTAGTGTCAGGCCCAGGGAGCCGTCCAGCACGTCGTAGCTCACCAGGTACCAGAACCAGAGCGGAACCGGAGTGATGACCTGATACAGCTGACCCACTTCCTCTATCAGCATGTACCACTGACCCTGCGGATGCCAGGACACGCCAGTATGAGAGCCACGTCCGCTTCACACTGCAGAGAGAAAAGACTTACCCTTTTCCGGAAGGCCATCAGTGGGCCGGGCAGGAGCAGGACTAAACACTTCAGCCCCATGGCCAGAAACTTCCCAATGAAGTTTGTCACGCCAACGCACCATAGGACCTCCCAGAAGTTTACCAAGTCGATGTCAGGACTGGCCAAAACAAGGCTGAGGGGCAGAAGAACAGTAATGATCCAGCTCGTGTGTAAATTAGCAATACTTCACCTTCGGACACGTGCTTTACATGTGCCTTTGTGATCGTGTTACCGTATTCACTTGAGAATTACTGTAGATTTACAGAACTTTTATTGAACTTTTTCAAAAGTCTTGTGTTTAGTATTTGAATGCCGTTTTTTCTGGGTACCGTACTTTAGTTTTGCTTTTAAAATGTTTTCTTTCATACTGCATCAGTAATGAGTAACAAGTACATGACATTAAATACGTATTATAACACATAGTACATTTTATTGAACTTTTAATTTATCGGTGCGCTTATAGTCCGAAAATTACACTCAATCAAGTGTGGCAGAGAATTCCTAAGAATTTAGTGATGGAAGATACGACTTCAAACTTCAAATGAAACTGCGGTATGTTTTTTAGTTCAGAGTTCCTTTCAGTTGTTTCCAACTTTCTGAATCGGGCCTTACAAATGTCACAGTGCAACTAAAATGAAACTCAATATTTCATTTAAACAAGATTTTAATAGTTTTTCCAGGGAAACGTCTTGCAATTATGAAAGGTTTGACTGTTCAGTACTCCAGTGTTTTAATCTGCTTTGTGTACCGGGGTTTGTTGTGGTTTTGAAATGAGAATTTAAATGCTATGACACACAACAACCGGGCCATGTGAAAGACTGACCAGCGATAAAGTGACTGAGTGTTGAAGGTGTAGAAGAGCAGGAGGCTGGAGGAGGCGAGTAACAGCAGGAGCCAGGCACACTGCAGCTTCATCCTCCGCTCCTACAGGGGAAAGAAACACAGTCGATGCTGTGAAAATCAGCTCAGCGAACGAATTACACTTGTGAGTCTTTGTTCTTTCAAAATGAAAAAGCGAAAAGACACGTTTGATTGTAAGATGATGGTTAGCCTAGTAAGATTCGTTTCATTGATTACATTGTAGTTTTACACACTCGAAGGAATTGGATTATGCATATAATATAATAAATGATAATAAATACAACTATACATTTAAAATTAAAATGAACCAATTAGAATGTGTCAAATTATTAAAAACAGGAATGCAAGGATAACTTCAAAATGTTCGATGTGAAAAATTAGAAAACCAGTAAGGCATTCCTGAGGAGATCAAGTGCAGAATATCAAAGTAAAAGTGATGACACCACAGGAACTAAACACACGACTCACGTGAAGGAAAACTTGCGATTGTACGGTTCTGTTGACGTACATAAAAGTGGTAAACAGACCGACCGCTACAGCCAGACCTAAAAAAGACGACACGGCACATGAGGACTCAAGAGCCCCGTGAAGGTCTCCATCACAACTCAGCTGACGGATCTGTACAAACCCCACGCGTGCTGGAGCACCAGCTTAGCGCACAGGATGACCAAGAAGGGAAGACTTTTCCTGAGCCAGCACATGATGTGCGACAGCTCCGACAGCGTCGTGCTGGATTCTCCAGAGTCCATGTCCGGGTCTTGGCCGTCACACTCCGGGCCGTGGGAATGGGAATGGGAATGCGAGTGGGTGTGGCTGGCAGCTCTGGGCCTCCGTGAGGTCGCACCCTGTCCACCACGGGGTCCCGACGCGCCACAGACCACACCCTCTGCATTTTCTGGGCCGTCGGAAGATTCGACCCCAGCCATTCTGGGAAAAAGTTCTGGCTCCAGGGTTAAGGAAATCCCGTTTCCTTCTGCAGAATTCTTCTCCGACTGCATTTGATCAGGGGAATCTCGCGGCTTATAGAATCTTCCAGACTCACAATACGCTGTTCTGTTTGGAAACATAGAACAGGTTAGTTAGGAGGAACTTCTGGATTTGTTTTTGTCAAATTGTGTGGTTGATTGCAAGCGTGCCATCATTTTGAGGTGTGAGCTTCTCTGGCTTCCTGTTCTGTGTTAGAACTTGCAACCAAATAACAAAAGTGATACAATTTGCAAGACATTTCAAGGATTGCCGTGAAAAGCCACGTGCCACCGACTTTAAGACGCCGCTGGCAGGAGAAACTTTTGAGCTCGTGCATGTTAAGATGACTAGTCATGTTCAAGTTTATTTTGTATTTAGTATGCCATTTAATCAAAGCAAATTGTTTGGGTACTTTGTGAATTAATTTAATTGAAAGTCCATCATTTATCTCATTACCAATTCTATAATAAACTATTATGGTATATACATGTACCGCGTTTAGGTCCCGAGCTGCTGTGATTGGCTCCAGCTCCTCGGGACCCAAAAGTAGAAAAAGGGTTCAGAAAATGGCTGGATATGGTATGTATGAAAACTTTGACACTTGGTGCAAAAATAAACTGGATATTCATAACACTGGTTACAATCACATTAAACAAAAGTATTAAAATAATACAAACTATTATAAGTATTATTTTACAACTTTGTCAAATGCAACCACGACATTTCCAATGGTTTATTAGTTGCTTAATCTGTTTTTCTTAGTTACTTTTTTTTCAACTACAGAAGGAACGAGTTCGATGTTAAATCACTTGTAAATACCTGTCATACTGTCCTCGAAGTTTCATGATACTGGACCGATCTCCATAATACACACAACGGCAGCGCGTCGCCAATAAAAACACAACACGAAACTTTTAACAAAAAGAAAATCTGCACAGCGACTTGTTTAGATGTCGATGGTTCCGGGAACCATCCGATCTGACCTACTAAAGGAACCTGTAGCTCGCGAGGCAAGCAAAACAAAAGTCTTCTGGGGTCGATCGGTGTCAAAATAAAAGCCCATTTACGTAACGTCTGTGCTCTATTTGCTTCTGCAATTTATTTACCTTTTTAATTACTGAGTATTTTGACGTGAATTAAAAAAAGGTTACTTTGGATGCTTGCACTGTATTTTATCGTAGTAGTTGAAGTCCCCCTTACACTTGTATACATGTGAGTGGAACTACAAACAATAATAATAAGTGACATTTGATGCTGTTTATTCTCTTTACAACGACATCTAATCTCATAAAGTATTGGCTTTCTTTCAGATACTCGTATTCAGAAATTGTAGTCTGCTTAAAACTGCTTTCTAGCATTTGCAAAGGAAAGATTGCGAATATTGTGGTCACTGTGTGCTTGCAGTTTAAAATAAATCAATATTTACTTTCGTGAATTGTAATTACCTTTTGTTTTATGCTCTGTCGTTCAAACATAGCAAAGTGATTTTTAAGACACAATTAGATGCGCTACGAATTAAAACACAAAAACCGTATTTTTAAATACAGAGTGTAAAATCGTTTTAAAAATTAATTTTATAATTATTTTTGTAAAAATAAATGTGCTTACTTCATCCATAAAAAAGGTTGAGGCAATCTAAAATTTAAAATACCTTTCCCGTAAAAGTTGTTCTATTCACCGACCGGTAGGTGGCGCTTTATTATAAGGGCTGAGCTGAACAAAGAACCGTCTGTGTGCAAACGTGTTGCTGTAAAAAATATGTAACAGTATTTAAAAAAAAAAAAAAATAACCCCACAGAGGATTCATATGTATTACGTCTTGTGTTTATTCGAGGCTTCATACATTATCAAATAAGTTCTTTTCGTTTAAAAAAATTTAATTAACATTATACATTTTATAGATTCGGAACTTTACGGTTGTAAGACTTACACAGATATACATGCAAAGTGTACATTTTTTTATTGCACATTAATGCTAACGAGCCTATAACCTTCCGATAGATGACTAAAGGGATTTCCTTCGCCCTACTATAAAGATTCCCTGGTTAATTGTTCGGGGAGTGATATGATGATCAGCGATTAGAATTCTAAAGCAATTTTCAGGCATTTAAGAAAAATCAGATGTGTTGGAAGTCTTTCTTTGTCTGAGTGTAATGTCTAATTTCCAGCAGGCGCGCTCTCGCGCTTCCCATCAGAGTTCCCTTAATCAGCTTGTAGGTCAGTTACCATGACAACCGGATCTCTGGCGGATGCGGCGAGAGATGATCACCTGCCCTCAGGTGTGCGCGCACACGTGTGTGGTTAAATATTGTCAGACCCGAGCGACATCCTTCTCTTTTCATATTTATAATTTTGTCTCATCTGCCCTTCAATTAGGTCACTAACTGGCTTTGATCAGCCTGAGTTGCGTAAATGCCACAGCGATGCAATATCGCGTTCCACGCTGGTCTCGCGCGTTTGATTGACAGGACGCGCTGATCTGCACTTTATGACGTCCATTCACAGAATCTGCGCTGGATGTGTTTACACGCGGATGCCTTCCGATGAATGTGTAATTTTATAATAGATCATTTTGTAGAAATGAAAATCTGTTCGCTATATTCAGAACAGAGAAATGTGCCCCCCCCCCCAGATTTTCCACTCACTCACCATGCCTTTCTCAAACTCTTCTCTACTTCATCACACTCACTCACTCTTTCATTTGTTTTTTCACTGTTGACTCTATTCTTTCTCCCCTCTCTTTTTTGTCATCACTCACTCTCTGTCTTTTTCACATCACTCTTTTTCTCTGTTCGTCCCCATCTCACTCAGTCACTCCTCCCTTCTCTTTTCTCTCTCTCTATTTCTACACCCCTCAGCTCCCTCACCCAACTCTTCGGGCGGGGGCAATTCTATACTCAAACTCTTGAAGGCTCGGTCAATGTGGTTCTTTCTTCAACCTGCTGATATTAAGTCCGGGCTCTCAATTATTTCGCGGATTGTTGTCAACATTTCTCCCTGAGCTGCACACGGTGAGCACAGATCATTATGTCGTAATTAATGTCGGCTTCCTGTGCTTTAAATGTACATACATTAGCATACATCTGGCACGCTGGGCAGACGGCGCAAGGTCGCGCGCTCCTGACGGACTCCTGACTCCCCTGGAAGTCTGTTCTGATGGAGAGGAAGTGGCCAGCGTGTCACAGCTGCTGCTTGACCTTTGGATTGTAGAAGCACAGATCTAACATTCCACCACCGAACACAACGCTCTCGTGTGTGGGATTAAAGTCGGATGATGCTCTTCAGTTTTCTCCTGTTTAAAACGCGTGGATTGACTGATTCCATCGGGTGTTGATTAAAAAAATGGTTTCGCTTTAGGTCGAGGTTATTTATGCAGAGGGCTGCGAGTGTGGTGCAGATCGGGAAGGTTTAAGATAGTTGAGCATGAGCAGAAGAACGCTAACACTCTTTCACTTTGCTTCATGTGGTCATTCACACACACACACGCACGCACGCACACACACACTCTTATTGACTTTCAGTGTCTCATCCTCTCTCTCTCACTCTCACTCACGCATCCACCCATTGTCTGTTTCACTCACTATTTACTGAATATTTTGTTCTTTGTATAATTAAAATATACATTTACATTTTTCAATTGACACATTGTGAAACTGAAAAATCACCTTACTTAATCTCCCACTTAAACAAGCAATACCGTAACTCTGTGATGTTCTATCTGAGAGCCGCTATAGCTGCGAGTGAATTATTGAAGACCTGATGATAATGCAGATAGCGCTTATGAATCTCTCGCAGTTCCAAATCAATCCGTCTGCGAGTACAGATACACCACCCCAGGATCAAGCCTTCGCTGTCATGAGGAGCAGCTTTTCTCTGGGTTTGTGCGATCGCTGTGTGTGGAAGATAATCTCATTTAGACCATATAATTGTGAGGACAGCGAGTGTGCGCGCAAGCGCGTGCAGTCAGTCTGCATTAGTCTGAAAGGTGTGATTTTTTTCCCCGTCTGCAAAGTACGCGCTTTTTCGCGAGCTCTCGCGCCCATAGCATTAAGTAAACCTCAGTGTCTTGATGTAAGGTGTTTTTCTATGTAAACGGCTGTCGGCAGCACCACCGGTGGTGATAATATGATGTTTGCGGGGGGAAATGTCAGCTGTCTGTGTTGTGTAATCTCTCCGTCTTTACCCGCAAATCCTCTCGCCCGGTGGCTCGTGTAATCAGAAGTTTGCCTCGTGAGCTCCCCCATAAACTGTAACCCTCTTTCAGCTGCTGGATAAATATCCACCAGTTTTCTGTCACCCAGCCAAATGATGAGCTTTTTCAGGAGTTGGGCTTAGCCCCTAGTTCCAGTGAAAAGAACTTTGAATGCTTCAGGATATCAACACATTTTGGACAACTCCATGTGGGACAAGGTGATTAGAAATCCCGCCCGTTGGCCAATGGAAACAATCACAAGGTGATTTAAAGTCTCCGAGTATTATCACCTGGAGAGGATTGTGATTGCTGCCGCATGGTCCGTCACGGCGTGCACGCGGTGAGCACCGAGAATGCTCGTTATTTAACGGGGCTTGTTTGTTCGCGGGAGTTTGGTCACATTGCCCCAAGTGCGTCTCACGCCTGGATTTGCCGGCTGTGGCTTGCACTGGGGGAGGAATGACGCGTGCGTGGATCCGAGGCGGGTAAGACGGCGGTTCTGAAAATTCTTCCTACAGCTCAGAAGTTCCTACACTGACGTCACTGCTCAGCTGTTCCTAGCTAGCTCGTAGCAACTGAATACTAATATAAATAAGTACAATATATTGTAACATGCGCGTTAGAACATACGTCACTGCTCAGCTGTTCCTAGCTTGCAAGTTGCGCATGCGCGCTAATGAAACGTCACTTCTCAGCTGTTCCTATCCTTCGCGCTGCGCGATAAATGCACTAAATGAACATGGACACTTATAACAGTACACACGATATTGTACTTATTTATATTGGTATTTAGTTTTGACGTGAACAGCTGAACAGTGACGTAAGTGTAGGAACTTCTAAGCTGCACGTGCCAGATGCATGCGTATCATTAGATTTTGCGGGTGTACGCTCTCGGCCTGGGGGAAAACGTTATGCTACGGGACCTGTGATTGTTAATGTTTAATGAAGACATTTTGTAGCGATTTCCTATCCACGTCTCCTGCTCATTGGGATACCGAACCGGTGTGTCCGGGTAGACCACCCTGGTGGCAGGTTAACGTCATTGCCTCCACTCTCGAGGCGGACCTTGCTACACACACTCCCAACCTTGTGGACAGCCTTCCCAGAAGAGTTGAAGCTCTAATAGCTGCAAAAGATGGGCCGACATCCATATTGAACCCTATGGGCTAGGAATGGGATGGCACCTAAGTTCAAATGTGAGTCAAGGCAGGTGACCAAACTTGTAATTGGGTCACCTATGCAATATGCACCTAATATGTATGTATACAATATTAATGCTCTCAAAGCTAAAACGTTAACGCACGTGATTAATTTTAAGTGCTTAATTGCGTCAATTATTTTTAATGGGATTAATCACAGTTGCATTTTTTTACTTTCGGGTTGGCAACTTTCAATGGATAGAAACAAGAGAGCCCCGCCCTGTCTCCTGGTGTGCTCATTGACTTCAGGTGTTGTCACTTACATAGGCGCCACGTGTTTAAGTGACACTGATCTACTTTTCCCCTCTCAGCAAGCAACAGATAACTTGGATAAACCGACAACACTGTATTTACTTACACTTATTTTTAAAAACGGACATTCTAAGCTTAACGTAAACATATGTTTCATGTTAGTGTGATAAGAATTTTTTAAGTTAGTTTGTTTTCAGTTGACAAAGAGAAGGCAAAACGCCAAACGCTTAACATTTTAGTTTTATTATTATAATTTATTTTTATTTTATTTTTTTTTACAAAAACACAATGTCCTGTTTGTATTAGGAGTGTAATAAAAAAAAAGCATGTACTTCAAACTTTAAATAACTCTTCAATGTAAGACCAAAATTTACTTTTTTTGTGTGTTTTTTTCTGAAAAAAGTGCGACCCGACCTCGGAGGGTTCAATAACAATACATTGCAAATTGAACTAATTATACTAAATTATTTTACAGTATTAAAACGAGTGTTTATTTAGTGTTGAGTTTACATTAATTTACATATTACACCTCAAGATCCAATATTACAAGCTTCAGTCATTTAACCGCGATTAATCACAATTAATTTGGCCAGGGAAGTGCGATTAACTAGTTAAAAAAAATAGTGTATATATCTGTGTGTGTGTGTGTGTGTGTGTGTGTGTGCATGAATATGCATACAGACAAACACAATTCATTCATTACATATTCTATTGCTTATGTACTCTATGATGTCACAGAGCCTATTTTTTATCCAATCGACCACTGCTTGCAGCTAAACCCCCCCCCCCCCAACACATAGCCCTATTCTTGCATGTGGGCCTGTCCGTGTATCCTATACACATTTATGTCCTACAGAGGAGGGATATCGTGTAAGCAACATGCTATGCACACCCACAGGCCTGACGGCTTATTTCCTTATATGAGTGTGTGTGTGTGTTTTAAGTGTGTTGGTCTGGCTCCAGAGACATGCTACGAGTGTGTTTCCAGAGAGTAATCAGGTAATTGATCACACAGACAGGTAATCATTCGTGTGCCAGACTCTCCGGCAGCATTAGGAGAACACACACACACACACACACACACACACACACACACACACACACACACACACACACACACACACCACACACACCACACACACACACACACCACACACACACACACACACACCACACACACACACACAGAGAAAAAGGAGCAGATCCAGGAGACAATCCCTAAAGATTGCTGCCATGAAGCCACAACATTTCAGTAGTGTGATGAGTTAAAGCCAAGCACTGATTTGAATCCGAAAAGCGCTAATGATACATTTTTATCACAATCTATTGAGCAGATGGCCAGGAAACCCCTTCTCTGACATTAATAATATTTCTCTTGAGAATCTTTACGGCGTTCCTCAGATGAGTGAGAACATAAGGAAAGGGTTGTGTCGACATTGATCAGTTTTTCATAAGTTCAGTTAAACGGCTGTATCGAAGGAGGACATATATTATTTATGTGAAGTTTATAAATATGCTGTAGTGTTAAAGATTACGAATTTAATTAAACAAATGAAACTGTTTTAGACTTTAGTAAGTTTATACACACAGAGAGAAAATAAAATGCACAAAATAGTCTTTAAAATAGATAGTTTTTTTTTTGTATTTAACTTTTGTATTGCATATCATATATTAAATACACTAAATAACATTCGTGCTAAACATTTAGAAAAAAAAACCTAATTAAATGTAAAATTGTGATGATTTGGTTTTAATAACATTTATATTTGATGAGTGACAATTAGGCGACAAGTTGAAAACTAAGAAGAAACTCATGTACAGTATTCATAGACATGTACATTATTTGCTTCATTTTATGTCAATTATGACTAAGAAAACCAACCCATTCACACTTCATGTGATGAAGTTGTACTAATCTTGACTGATTTGTCGGACGCTCCCCTGTGTCCTTAGGAGTGAAGGAAGAGATCTCTCGCTTTCTCCATCAACCCAGGTTTGCCCTGCATTTCTCTGAGGTAAGTGACAGAAGCAATCTCAGCGCGTACAGTGTACTCAGCCGTTGTATACGTTATTTACGAGCCGTGCAGCAGCGGCCTGTGTTCTGTCTGTTTCTTGTCATTTCACTGTCTGGGTGCTGCAGAGGCCTTTATGCTTTTTGAAGATGGATTCAGTTCTCTGGGAAAAGCAGTTTTTCCTGCATTTAGTATTGAAGAGGCATCATGTTCCTATTCAGGAAAGTGTGACGTTTTATCAAATACAGTCAACTCCAGTAATTGGGACACTTCGGGACACGTATTCGGGACACAATAAAGCGGCTGCTCCAATAAAGTAGCAACTTTAAGGTTGGAGTAAAGCTAAATTTGCACACACACGCACGCACGCACGCACGCACGCACACACACAGTGTATATATACTCTATATATAGTATATTACATAAATATTAAAAAAGTGTAATTATTAACTCAATAAAAAATATGTAACACACACTGTGTATATATACATATACTGTAGTATATTACATAATTATTAAAAAAGTGTAATTAACTCAATAAAAAATGTAACAATTTAACTATAATATATTGGATAAAGTATCAATATGTAGTTGATTTGTATCAATATAACATATATTTAAACTAAAGAACTGTACGTATATAGTTCTTATATAGTTCTCTATAATTTTCACAACTAGACATATTGTTTTATGTGCATATATTAACATGCCTACACACATCACATTGCACAATTGTTACATATACATTTTTTCAAATATTTTCATAGTTTTTCATTAGAAAAAGTATGCATATTAAATTAAATTGTTTTAACAATAATCTTTTTAAAAAAAAATCAGTTTTATTTCATTTATATGTCTACTGTATATATACACACACACACACACACACACACACACACACACACACACACACAAAGTATACTTATACACACACAAAAATACATACGTACATATACAGTATACTGTATACACACACTGACATAAATGTATATACATATAATGTGTGTGTATATATCTCACTCAGTTGGAGACTGACACAAATCCAGGTTAACAATAAACACAGTTTGAGGGGTAAAAACAGGGAAGAGCAGGAAAGAGGAAAAGCGCGACTGAATTAATTTGGCCTCAGCACGACGTCGCAGCGTTCAGGGGAAGGTATGGATTTAGGATTTGATAGGTGTGGAAATACAGTCCCGATAAAGAAAGTACGGTAAAGTGGAACGTGATCAAACGAAGAGAAGGAATAAGAGAGAGAGTCTGTCCTTTTGTGTCTGTGCGAGATGAGGGGAAAGGGCACCGGGGGGTCGACTGTGTGTGTGTGTGTCATAAGAACCGGGCCCACTGGGGGGCCTGAGACAAAGTTGAAAGGAGTGATTCCGTGTGTGTTCAGAGAAACGGCACACTCTCCATTAATTATGCATTTCTCCCACAGAAAGCCTGCCGAACGCGCTCAGACTCCAGCGCCGAGCCACTTCCTGTAGAGGCAGGAAGAGAAGAGAAGAGAAGAAAACTAATGAATACTAAAGAATTAAACGCTAACAGGTTGTTATAAGGCTATGGCTTTGAGTGTCTATAGTTTGTGTCTATTCCATTTCCCACCGTTGCATAATTGTCCCATTTTTGTGTTAACAAAGCATTATTTTTTTTTATCTTTTTTCACAGGCTTTCCAACAAATCTTTTTTTTTTTTTATTTAAAATTAGGCTCACATCTGTGTGTCTCTCATCTGCTCCTGCTGTTGTTACTCAGCAGTGTGATTGTTTTATGTTTTATGTGAAGTGTTCCTGTTTGAGGATGGTGGCGCTGTAACATTGTAAGTAAATACAGAAATCATAAGTAATATGTCTGTAACACAAAGGAAACTCTTTTTTTTTAATCTTCTACATTTGATATAAACAAATTACTGTAAATGTATCTACATGTTTAATTTCATATTATGATTGTCTTTATTTTGTAGTTACTGTATTTAATAGTCTGACCAAAAAAACTCAATAGTTGTTATAACCAGAACACTTTATTTATCAGAACACCATTATACATATTGATCAATTATTATTATTTTAATATATTTACTGTATTTACAGTATAGGATAATATGCATGCAAATATAGAAATTAAACATGTTCAATTATGTCGTTTTACATGATGTATATTATTTTAGAATGAAGGGAAGGGATTCATTGTGTGATTGAGACGGTGTGAATGGGTTATTAGAACGCGTACAGTACGAGTTTCTGCCTCATGTATAATTCAGAGCTGCTGAGCAAGTGTGTCAATTGCTTTGTTAGGGCACGTGTTGAAACACTTTATGGTATATCTTTCCGTGGCTAATGCTCTAATGCTTCTATTGATTTCAACAGTTTTCTCTCTGTTTCTCTCTTTTTCTCGCACACACTGTACACCTCTATTTTGTACGTAATGCAAGTTTTTTTTTTTTGTAATTTGCATTCACAAACCCTATAGATCTTTGCATTTCATTTCTCTTTTTTAAAACTTTCTCTCACACACATTTTTATTACACATGATGTAATATGTACTAGCTGTATTTTTTTATTATTAACCTATATTTTAATTTCATTATCTTCAGAGAAGCCTTTGCAGACCCTGACGCCCCACCACTGATGCAAATTGGACGAGCTCTTGGTAACGTACAAAACTATAAACATACACACATACAGTAGAATACGAATTTTAATCTACAAAATGTAAAACAAAAGACATGGAAAAAATTGGAAAGATGACATGGAAAGAAAAACGTAAACATGGCAAACAATGCACATTCCTCACAAAACCCGAGTGACTTAATTTATTTGTCCACTTTTTACAGAAATTTAAAAGTAGTATCTTCTCTGAACTGGTTATTATTTTTGTGAGTCTGACCTGAAGATCAGAAGCATTATTTAGTCAGTTTGTCTGTGATTTTTGAGGTGCTCAGTCCTCCGCTGCATCAGCCATGTTCAGCTTACTTGGAAAAAACCAGAGACTGAGATTATCCACCTGTGGCTGTGTCCTCCATCCACACGTGGGTTTTGGCAGATCTGCCTGGCTGACAACTGTCCTTGAGGACGCCCGGGCAAGGGCGGCGCTGCCCACTGTTTCATGTCTAATTTGCAGTCCCTCTACCCAGACCTAAGGTGGAAACTGCAGCGTGTGCATGCTTTGATTTAAGAGAGGGCCGTGGTTTTCATTTGTCATTGATTCGGTCCTCCGAGACGAGAGGAAAGCTGGGCCAAATTGTGTGGGTGGCTGATTTCTCCCAGCCTTGTTCTTTGTGGAAGTCTCAGCATGTTTGGACCTCGCAGGCCTGCTGAGGTGATGCTGTAGGATGGATTCTAGGATGTTTGGGATGGATTACACGAGGCTTGTCTCATTTTAGACTCCAGAGTCTCACAAACACATTCAAATTGAAGCTGTTATGTTTGACTGTTTCTGTTCCAATGATATAATAAACTGTGGTATAGTAAACTTCTTGGTCTCGATCTATCTGTCTTTGTCTATCCATCTATGTCTGTCTGTCTCGCTTGCCCCCATTCACTCTTTCTTCCTATCTGTTCTACATTCACTCAGTCAATCACTCCCGCATACATGTTACCCTCTTTGGAAGTGAAATTTTTCAAAATAATTTCACCAAAGTTCAAAAGGTCACAACGTTCAAAGTTTGTTTTGAAAAATTGTAATCCCTCACTTTCTCACACACACACACACACATCCAAAACAATTCTCACATTTGTGTGACATAAACAAATATATATATATTTTTTTTATTAAATACATATTGAAACATGAATAAATGTTTGTATTTCTACGCACTAGCACACCGCCATGATGTCTGAGTCTCAAACAAACATTTCTTTTACCGGTAGTCTAGTTACACTTTACAAGTACAAGATCCATATATTCATGCTCATGCTCAAGTTCATCTCCACATTCTCATAAAAGGACACATTCTGTGCGTGTTGTCACGTCTATCGATCAGACTGGACGGGCTGGTTTGAACTGAAGAGGAATGACAGAGTGAGCTGCCAGAGAAGAAGCTGCAGAGGTCAAAGTCTGTCTGCGGTGCAGGGCCTCGTTCTGCTGACTCCTGCTTTTCAGCCCGGCTCCTTCCAGCCTCCTCAGACAGCAGAAGCGCGGCGGGGGCTGGGGGAGGCTCGGCTTTCATTAACTCTCTTTTCATATTGAATTTATTAATCTCACGCTGTTCCTGCAGCTTAACTAAAAGAAGCCGCGATGCCGCCGCTTTTCATCCATCTGCTGGTGGAAACGGAGATGGGAGGAAGGAGAGGAGCGACAAGATTCCACATGGTGCGAGAGCGGGAACGTGCGGCAGATTATCGAGAGCAGCGGCCGTGTCTACATTCATCTGAACAAGTTCGGAAAAGTTGAGTTAACTGGGAAATGTATCCAAGCTGCTTTATTTCACACAGGTTCAGAAAAGTGATTTAAGTGTATGACATCCTTGATTGTGAACACTTACATGCCTATAAAGGTAACGCGACAAGAAATTTGGCTGTAAAATTGTTTCGATTCAATAAACTGAACTTTTTAAACTATTCATGCTGTACTCTAGGCGTAAATCAAGCAATATTGGGCCTGAAGGCAAGAAACACCCTTCATTGGTGGCCGGCCATTCACAAAGCAGGACCCACAAACACGCATTTACACTAACTCATACCTATGGGCGATTTCCCAGAGTCCTTGTGAATGGATGTTTTTGGACCACGGATGCTAACTATATAGAGAAAAGCTTCGACAATGAGCGGGTGTGAGACGGCAGCATTGCTCACTACGCCACAATGTTGTTTTAAATTTTTTTTTTTCTACGAAATAGATCCAGTTCATTTTGAAAAGTTTTATGTTTGACCAATGGTTTTACAGGGTTCAAGAGTTTTTGTGGTCAGATATTTGGAGAATCATCCAGCGTTTCAAAACAAATACATCCAGAGAACTCAAGCCGGGGCCACTATTACCACCTCAATGAACCATTCAGGGTTTGTAGCTCACACCAAAATAGCTGAACACTTGCGCTGTTCTGCTTCAGAGGGAATTGGGTTGATTGTAGTGGTGGGTCGAGAAAAAAAAGACCATGATGAGGATGAGGTGAACGAATTATCTGCTTGTCTAGTAAGAAGAAAAAAGCTGTAGAGGTCTGGGATTAAAATCCAACAGTCTGACATATGGATTAATACAAGTGTAACTAATACAAACAACCCCCCCCCCCATTCACATATTGTTTAAATCCAGAGTATTTTAAAGAGCATTAATAACATAATTAATCATACAAAATATTACACAGGCACCAATATATGGCTATTAAAATAATATGTCATTGAATTTAGTAAATAAACAGGGTATTGAAGCTCAGGCAAGAATGATGTTAATGTAACTCTGTAATAAAAAAAAAAACTAATATAAACATTTTGATTATTCTTGTCAGCAAATTTCAACCTTCATGTATTATTCAATTATTCAATGCTGTTGTTATTTATTATAAAAAATTATAATATTTTGTGTGTCGTAGGCCTTGGGTCAAAGTGGGCCCCGGATGCTATAGGTTTTATAGTAAAGTGGGGCCCAATGGCCACTTGCTGGAACCTCTGTCTGGGCACCACAAATTTGAAGTCCTGTTTGAAGATTATGATAAGAGTTTTAGTGGTGAGTTTAAAAGCACGTTTTGATTAAGGTTGGAGTAAAGTGGTGGAATGGGTATGTTGCTGATGGGGTTATGGTGAGGGGGAGACAGAACATTGTTTTGCATGTAAGCAAATGATGATACCCCACTTAAATATATAGTGTGTGTATTCAGACCCGTCTGTTGCTTCTGTATTTGCACTCATTGCCCTTTCTAAGCCCCTGAATCCCTCCTTGACTCTACTTCTGCTGAAAAGAGCAGGAAGGATATCACCACTTAGCCTGTGTAAACAACAGGTCTGCTGTTGAACTGTGGCCTTGCTGCTCCACATATCAGTCGCCTGTCTCTCTGTACTCATCACGCGGGCAGAGAAGTCGCTCTGAGTTTCACTGCGGGCTTGACAATACAGAAGCTTTTAAAACCACATGCTGAGGAGAGTGACCCGTCTATGATCAATGTTATTGATCGGCAGAAATCTTGTTGAATTTCTGACGAGAGAGAAGGCAAAGGAGAGGTAAAGAGAGACGGGGAAGGAAAGAGTGACGAGGGGAGAGAGAGCGGCAGGGAAAGTGGAAGATATACACAGAATATATATATGTGTGTGTGTGTGTGTGTGTTAATGCGAGGGGGGGGTAGACAGAATGGAAGATAAATGCATATCGATTTAGATTCAGATACAGATGGAGTCATGAGACACTAGAAAGTGGGAGAAAGGAGACTGTGTGATCAAGAGAGAGAAACAGAAAGATATAGAACAACAGATGGAGAGAATAAAGTGTGAGACAGAGAGGCAAACGCATAGAGAGATAGATAAACAGAGACACAGACAAAGAAAAAGAAAGATGTGTGAGACAGACACAGATCTGACTGAATGAGAGACAAAGAGAGAGACAAGATAAAGAAAGGGAGAGAGCGAGAGAGAGAGACCAGAGTAAAGGAGAGTCAGAAAGTGAGCAACAGAAAGAGAGTGTCTGAGTGAGACAGATGAGAAAGGAAGAACAGACAGAGAGGGAGAAGAACTAAAGGAAGTGAGACAGAAAATAAGTGTGTGACTAAGACAGAGAGAACGACAGAGGGAGAAATAAAAAATGAGAGAGAGACAGGAGGAGTGTGAATGAGTGAGTGAGTGAGTGAGTGAGTGAGTGAGTGACTCGGTGAAACAGAAAAAGAAAGAGAGAGAGAGAAAGAGAAACTGAGTTAGACAGATAAGAGAAAGAGAGACACAGACAGACACACACACACACACACACACACACACACACACACACACACACACACGGGGAGAGACATAAAGAAAGAGAGAGAGACAGAAAGAGAGTGAGAGACTGAGTGAGACAGATGAATGGGAGAGAGAGACACGCTGCTGTTTGACAGATCTATTGCGTGTGTATGTGTAAGAATGACCTTGTAAATCAAAGCAGCCATCAATCTATGTAATTCTCTTAAGATCCATCCGGCTCGTTCTATTTCATCATCTCACCACTGACACACAAGCATTTCTGGCGCTCAAAGGGTTTTCATCCAGGGCACAATTCATTTCCAACCATTTCTTTTAATCCTCAGACTAAATGTAAATCATTCTGCTGTGGTGACGTGGCTAATAGGCTTCTGCACTCATCAATGAAATTTTCATTTACTAAATGCACTTCTAGCGGACAAACCCGTCTGCCATTAGAAAACACCGCAACTGACGCTGACGTCTGATTATTACGGAAATATATCTCACTTAACCTCTTAAGTGAAGGTAATCTCTCTCTTACTCATCTTACGCTCCTTTATTCTGTTCGTCCTTGTATCAATCTGCTCTTGTCATTCACTAACTGTGAAATGTACAATGGCTTTGAATTTTATTCTTTTGTTAACTAAACTATCCTAGTCCGAAAAAATGCGTTTCAGGTTAATCTGGCCGTGTGTGTGTGTGATTCTGTGTGGTGTGTATGCCAGGGTGAAGTGGACGCTGGCGCAGATTGGCTGCCGCTATTTCACCGGGCAATTGGTATGTGTGTGTGCATGTTGTGTGTCCTGTAAGGCGACCTTGAGTGTCATGAAAGGTGCCAATAAATAAAAAAATGAATGAATTATTATAGTTATTTCATATTTGAAAATCAGTATGCGATTTGTAAGAGCACTTTTGCTATATGTTTAGTGTCATTAATAAAATAATTTAATTGATAAATAATTGATTATATATTTATTATTAATGCACTGTTTGCTTTATTACGACAATACGTATTAATAACAATAGATTTTAAAGTAAATGTAAACCGTTTAAGTTAGTATCAATTATGTAATAATGAACAACAACAATTTATTTTTAAACAATTATTTAATATTATTTAATTATTAATTAATATATTTGCACCGTTTATGTTAATATAAAAGAAACAGAATCAGCTAGGTCACTTTATAAAATGTTAATTCTACAAATATTGCTGTTTTCTTAACTCTAATGTTTTATATAAGTTTTAAACAGTTAATAAGAAGAACGTGCATAATAATGAATTGCATTTCTTTATTCAATTTAGTTAATAACATACTTTTAATATTGACTAAAACATTAAATTAATAAAATATTAATTTCACATTTATGAAAAAGTATTTTTATTACGAAAATGTATGTAAATACAAATGTGGTGAGGTTTTACAAGACAATGTACAGCATGTGATATCAGAATTACTAGTAGTACTAGTTAATTATTATTATTATTATTATTATTATTATTATTATTGTTGTTGTTGTTGTTGTTATTATCATTATTATTATTATTATTATTATTATTATTGAATTATTCATTAGAATTGGATTTGGTAATGATTCAGTCGTTAATGATTAATTGGCTTACTTTTCTCAAACGGCATTCCAATGAATAAATGAATGCAGCAAGTGCACACCTGTATCCTCCCGCTAGATGGCGCGTGGCGCGACTATTCACGTGTGCGCACAGCTGCTCGGTGGCGCCCCCGGCGGCTTTGACGGACTCTTGCCGTGTTGTTACGCCCCTCATGACCGCCGATCAGCCAATGGGCTCCGGGAGGCAGAGTTCTCCCTGTGGCCGCCATTAGAGAAAGGAATCCATGAATTCAAATGGAAACCAGCAGGAACACAGTGCGACTATACGCTTTTAAATGAAAATGACTGATTTCGTGTAGTTTCTCGTCACCTTTCGACGATTTCAACGCGGAATGTTTTCCGTTTTTAAACCGCTTTTGGCCGGGATGGAGACGTGAGAGACTCGTTTTAAAGCGAAAACCGTTTTTAAGCCAAGGGGGAGGGGGTAGAGTTGCCTCTTTTTGCTCTCCTTTTCTTTTTTTCTGTTTTAATAGCTCGTTCCCCCTGTATTTTTACATGTAATCGATTCCCTCACAGCCTCGTCGACGGCGACGTCCGCTCTGCCTTTTCCTTCGGATTCGCGTTGAACGCGGGAGTCGAGAGCGATCGAATGGGGCTGTTGAAATCCGTTGTTTAAAAATAATTCCGTTCACATTCGACTCGAATTCGGAGAGAGCTTCTTTTTCTTTTTCCATGGAACGCCCGACGAGGGGATGTTCGAGCGAGCAGTGAGAGGATGAGTGCTTGTTTCGTACCGAACGGGGCCAGCTTGGAGGACTGCCATTCCAATCTATTCTATCTGGTGAGAGATTTAAAAACTAAAAGGAAAACGCAGCCATTTTTAGCCGCCTAGCATGCTAACATCAGCCCCAGTGGCGAGAGAGATAGAAATAGAGAGCAAGGGCCCAGCGAATGTGTGTAATTCACTCAAATTGTTGTTGATCTGCTTGTTTACCTGCTCGTTTCAATAGTAAACGGGCGTTTGGATCCGCGCGGACGGGTCTGTTTTTACCTCACGCGCGTTTATTTCTGCGTTGCACGCGATGAGTTTATGGAAAGGAAAGTTTTCGAACACTCTCGCACACTCGAATAATTGACATGTTTTTTGCACGGCGGTGCACTTTGAGTTTGTAGCCGTTCTGCTTGCTGGGCTTGTGAGTGTAAACTCGGGAGTTGTGGTGTCGGGATGTTTACACGCTTCACTTCAGGCACATTTGGGGTCGGTCCACGAAAATGTGCTTTTCTTGTGGCTCAGATGCGTAAACAGTGACGCAAACGATTACAGACACACGCAGGCGATCCTCCAGGATCATTGTAGGATGATTGTATTTCGTGACATATCTGATGCTTCAGTTTTTATAGCATCTTAGCCTGAATGCACGAGTTTAAGAGCGAAACACTGACATGTTATAAAACCCGTGTACAATTCTGCTTGATTTCGCTCAGAATGATCAGTTTTGCTATAGCTTTGCTTCTCATACCTTCTGCAGACTTGGAATTGAACCCGTAAACGTGACTAGTAAAGTCATTTCTTGACAGATTGATTTCTGGTCATTATTGTAGATTAATCTGAATTGTTACTCACGGTTCATCATTAAACTCTAGAGACGACAAAGATTAATTGTCATACACCAGACTTTTTAACAAAACCGGAGTGTTTGACTTGTTTGGCTTGTTTTGGCCTATTTTCTGTTTGCTTTTATTGCGTGAGCCATGTGTAAGGCTTAAAATAACCAGTGTTGGTTTCGGGGTTTACCTCATGTCTGCAACAAGAGACATGGGATTTGAAATAGATGGGGCATTTCTTCAGTCGCTTGTGATGTTTACAGCAGTTTTCTTTTCCCTGAATGCTTACACACACACACACACACACACACACACACACACACACACACACACACACACACACACACACACACACACACACACACACACACACACACACACACACACACACTACATTCTGTAATGCAGTCACACTTCTGACAGTCCAAAATGCACTAGTGTATTTTGGTATTGCTCATTATATTTTTATTTTGCACCACTGTTTTTTTTTTGCACAGTTGTTTGTTTGTTTTTCTTGCACAATCCATTTACTGTTGTTTCCTCACTGTTGTCTTTTAAATTGTCCCTCTTTGTTTTTCTGTTAAAAAAAAAACGTTTTGCTGCTGATGTACAAAATTTCCCCTAGTGGGATAAAGTCTTATCCTATCCTATCCACACACACTTGTCAGACCATTTTGGCGTCCTACTGGCTTCTATTGTTTGTTGATTAAGTTAATTATAATTAGTAGTCCGTAGTCCAGCCCCGAAATCTGAGCATATTTTCGCGGCATTCCTTTGCTTCCTCAAGTCTGTACGTCGCTACAATAAAGCTCCCATCCAGAACTCGACAGTCCGACACTCGTCTCTCACAAACAAGTGTGCAGACATGGTTTCACAGAGTTGCGGCCTTGCGGTGAATTATATAACTTCAGCTTATCCGATTTAATGCCTGCTCTGTTTTATTACAGCCATTGCAAAATCTCTCCATGTTTTGCGGAGACGGATGGCTGCACAGAGAGTGTTTGCACACTTTGTTTGAATGCATTGCTTGATGATTTGAATATGAATAGTTGCCTTTTCCAGAAACCTGTTCGCTCTCGGCCCCTAAGAGGTTTCCTTTTAGTTCCAGGTGCACTGGCGGTTTTATTTCTCCGCTTTATTGCTTTCACGGTGGAGAGACGATCAAAACCAAATCACATAATCACGCCCAACCCCTCATCTTCATATTTCGCGGTATCCATAAGCTCTTAAAGCGTTTGACCCCGTTTTGTTTTGCTTAGTGTAATTTTAGCACACGACTGTACGGCTCAGCTTATGTGACGGCCTCACCTCCACACACACACACACACACACACACACACACACACACACACACGTTCTGCGCCTTCTAACACACACGTTCAGTGTTCTGCAGATCATTTCAGCTTACAAAGAAACAAACGTTTGTTTTTTTTGCCGTCAAATGTGCGACTCTTCTAGTTGCTGGTTCACTTTTCCAAAAAAAGTTGTAAATTGTTTTATAAGCAGTTGACTTTATGAAAATGGCAAGTTACTGTAAAGTGCGCCACCACCCTCTTTGTAATTATAACTTCTGTGGACTTTTCTGGCACAACGTAAACTGTTTCGTTTTAGGCCGGATTCCTCTTGCTTTTTAGACTTCCATCAATTTATCGATAAGCATCTCCTGGGATTGAGAGCAGCACTTTCAGTTTCTTTCTTTAAAGGCGTTAGATGGAGTTTGTCTTTCGGTTAGTAGTGTCACTTCTCATGGCTTTTGAAGTACTCTGATTCTTGAGGGACGCGTGTGTGTGTTGTGCTTAGCTGTGCTCGGAGGACGTCTTCTAAATCTCTAGTGGAAAGTGGAGAGAGTGTTGTGACAAAGAAGGAAGTTCTTCGTGAGGCTCTGACCCGAGGAAGCACTCGAGTTTAAGTGGAACCTGAGTCCTCGTACACAAACGTGTGTCTTGCCTCGAACACATGATCGGATGTATAGTTTGAATAGTTTCAGTATTTTTTTGCCATACGCTTTGCTCGTGTTTCAGACTCTGGTGTGATTTTATTTCTTTTTTATTATTATTTCACATTTTATAATATACAGTATTTCAATTACACAATATTAGCAAATATGAATTTCGCCGAAGACTTCAAAACTTCAAGACACTGATTTTTCACACTTTGAATTTCAACTGTGCATTTCACAATGCAGATCCATATTTTGTAATTTCTCTGGTGACTGTTATCTTGGCCTTTCGACAGGTTTCTTCAGGGATTTTCTCAGTCAGCAGAGTTTCCCCCATCAGCTTCACGCTGCACATTTTGCCCCTTTTTTAGTTTCAGTCCGGCAGCTTCATGGCGTCTTTGCATGTGCAGCAGGTGTTTATCCATAACTACAGCTGCTGCAACAACTTTCACTTTTCATAATGCGTGAACCACAATTCTTTTATTTTCTGCATTTTTTCTGCACCACCAATAGAAAGGTATAATCAGTCTCCTTTTACCAGATTCAGCGAGGACTAGATGTGGACCGAAAAGTGTAGATTAATAATCTGCACTGTGCTTAGAATAGCTTTACACTTGTGTTTTTCATTTTTTTACGTCATATTTTTTTAAACGTCTTTGTCATTTGTCATATGCCTTTTTGAGTGAGATTCACGTCCTTTTCACTATGTGTTTTCCCGCGTCTTTATTGTGTCTGTGTGTGGCTGATGGTACAGTAAATCATTA
Organism: Paedocypris micromegethes; assembly: GCA_028031935.1. NCBI lineage: Eukaryota > Metazoa > Chordata > Actinopteri > Cypriniformes > Paedocypris > Paedocypris micromegethes. Next base: position 2,496,041 of record CM051494.1, read on the forward strand.
AGACGGGATTAACTCTGGGTTGGGATCCATTAAGTATTTCATAGCTTGAGTGCTGCCGGTGGAGGGTTCGTTTCATCACATCAGGGCCGTTTTTCCGGGGTAATAAAAGCAGATAATAGATCAGGACTAAGACTTTTCCATGTCCTCAAGTGTGTGTGTGTGTGTGTGTGTGTGTGTGTCTTTTCTTGAACTTATCTAACAGTCTTTTCTCTGGTTTCACCCAGGCGGATTTGACGGGAATAAAATGGAAGAGATACGTGTGGCAGGGTCCGACCTCGGCGCCCATGCTGTTCCCTGTCACGGAGGAAGACCCTATACTCTGCAGCTTCAGCCGCTGTCTGAAGGCGGATGTGCTCAGCGTGTGGAGACGTAGCCAGAGACAGGGACGCCGGGAACTCTGGCTCTTCTGGTGGGGCGACGATCCCAACTTCTCCGAACTCATCCACCACGAGCTCACAGGTCAGCTGTCAACCGAGTGTCTGATGAGAGACGGTGGTCTTATTGTGCCATAGCGGCTGCTGAAGTGGAATAGTGATGCTTCTGTGATGCTCTCCAGGCTGGGGATTCACTATGGCTTTTTTTTTTTTTTCTCTTTAGTGTTTCACTTTTTTTT
>CM051494.1:2496674-2566674 GCA_028031935.1 Paedocypris micromegethes
TTTTCGCCCACTTTATCTTTCTCTATTGACTGCGGTCTCTGTTTCTCGCTATCGCGCCCACTCAGACTTTAGTTACTGTGCATTCTAGTGTGTGCTGCAGATCGGTTTCTGCAGTCTTATTTTAGGAAGTCCTTGGCTGCTCTGCTTGGATGAATATAAAAAGCCTCCTGGTTTGTTCTCAGACTGATTTGTTTGAGTGTTTTATGTAATCGAAAGCCTAATTGTCACAATCGCAGCTTGAAAAGTCTGCAGCGCGTGTGGTCGATCTGAGAAACCGTTCTGAAAGTTAGTTCCTTCTCTGTGAAAAGGAAGCACTTGTAGAATTTGGCTTTCTTTTGAGATCTATTCTCTGAGAAGCTGTGAACTTGCCTGCGCTGCCGCAGATTTGTTGTTGAGAGGACAGTGTGATGCAGTTCCTCTTCATCTAGAGCCTCAGTCATCGTGAGACAAAGAAAGGAAGGAAGAGGAAATCTCAAACATTTTTATAGTGCTTTAAAGGCTGGAGTATGAGAACATTGGTGCATGAATGAGCAGAGCTTTATGGTTGTCTGGAGAAGAGCTTTCATATTCATCCTTTCCTGTTCTTCGCCATTTTTATGTGCCGACAATATGGACACAAGCTAATTTTATCCAAGCTTTCAGGTGAGAAACTGAAGGCAAGAAGAAATTAGACAGGGATGTGGCCTTTCTTTTCGTTGCCTTTCTTTTATCTATTGACCCTTCGTTACAGTGCATTGTGCTAGAGGAAAGGCAGAAATTGAGGCAGAGAAATGACCAATGCATCCATTCAGTAACGTCCCGTCCACGGAAGGCTTTGTGTTTTTTTTTTGACACATTTGTTGTGATGACTTTATTTGTGAGCTTAGCTTCTTTTAGAAAAATCAGGATTTGACTCCTTTGCCTTCGGTTCCTTCTGTCTGCATTTTCACTTAACGAAAAGATTGTCAAGTTTGAAATTCTAGTTAAAATTTTAGTCAGTTTGATTGAAAGTTCCGCCTTAAATCAGTACAGCCATTTTACCACGGATTACGGTTAATGGAGGAATAATTTGGCAAATGGTGTGATTCCCGTAATGTACAGACACATTTCTGTGCATCATACCCAGTAAATAGAAAGTAACTGAGAAACTAAATAGAGTGTGAACTGAGCTTTAAGACGTGTTATGAAATAGCAAAGTGACGTCAAGTCAATAAAGGGATAAAATATCTCCGTCTGTAAATCTTCTCAGTGTGTGTACCCATCTCTTCGTCCTTCAGAGTGTGTTTCACTTGCGGCTCGATTGGTTCTGCTAACCATAGATGTGAGAACCTTCAGCCTGTTGCATCTCTCTTGATACTAGTGGCTTGCATGCAGACGCCACTCAGACGCGCAGAATGTTTGAAACCACACGCACACGTGGATCCTACTACATCATTTGCGTTCAATCCCCACTGACAGCGAAGGTGTGAGTCGCTGAGCAGCAGAGCTTCTGTAGAGGAAGAGGAGAGTGATGAAGGATTGTTGAGCTCCACTTGAGAAACATCTGGATGAATTCCGAGGAGTTTGTCTTGAGATTCTGAAATTCTTCTGCACTTGAATCGGACCAATGGCACTTTTTAGGCAGAAGTTAAGTTTGTTTTTTGATGAATTGATTCATTTAGTACTTGCTTTGTTGGATTTGCTGTCATTTAAATGGTAGTTGGGTATTTGTTATTTTTTGCATGTTTTACAAGAACATGCTTTTTCAAGTTGTTGTTTTTTTTTTGTCTTTCTTGTTTGTCTGATCCGATCTTGCGGAATCCCTCCCATCTTAAAAAAAAAGCCGATCCTTTAATCACTCAGCGGCAAGCAAAACCCGCCGTGCCGTTTTGAAGATGCGATGAGACGAGCTGCTGTCGGTGAGGCAAGTTCTCCCGGCGCCGAGAGAGAAACAATCCCAGCATTCCACTGGCTGTGTGATGGAATGATCTGGAATAACAGCACTGCCATCGGAGTAAATGAGCATCTCCTCTGTAGACCACGACCCTCTATTTTTATGCAAATGTCTGATCACCTCCCCTTCCCCCTCCGTTCTCGTTGGTGGCGCTCACTGATGTCGGCTCTATCCAGGGGCATCCACTGAACGAGACATGAATAAGGTCTTTTTTTTTCCCCGTCTCTTCTCGCCCTCCCCTCTCTTTCTGCCACCCTTTTTTTCCCTTTTTCTCCCTCTCTGATCTTTTTTGCATAGAAATTAAGGAGCTGTAGTGTGTCTGTAAGGGTAATTGCTGTAGGGCTCATTTCTTCCTCATTTTTCCTCCTCTGACACTCGTCTGCTCCGCTCCCTCCCCCGTCTGCCAGTCTCCCCGTGGTGCAAGTTCTGCTGGCAGCTTCTCGCTCTCTCCTTTCTTCCCCGCTCTCCTCTGGGTTTATTTTTCACCAGGGCTACCTGTTTACCGCATAGCTCAAAGACAGCTGCTGGTGATTCCCATTATGCTGAGATCTTGACGGGCTTTCAGACTGTGGAATTAAAGCTCGCGCTGCGGCTCCGTGCAATAATTTGACGTTTAAACGAAGAAGAAGAAGCGCTGTAGCCATCTTGGTGTCGACTTTAAACAGACGTGGATGAAATACGCTGCGCATGCTTTTTCCAAGGCAAAGTTTTTGGTTGAAAGCAAATTTGACTAGTTGATGCGTAATAAGTCTTGTAGCAATAATATGCATTTTTAATGGTTGTTTAATATGTAGCATTTACTAATATGTACATTAGCATAATAATAAGAACATGTATTGTTCTTTGTACTTATTAATTTTCTTTTAAGTCTTTTTTTATTTAATTTTTTTTACTTATTCAATTTTTCTTTTTTATTATTTTACAACAAAATGTGTAGGTTGTTGTTGATCATATCTGGTGGTATTTATGTGTATGTAATAGTAATGTTAGGTGGTTGGCTTGGTCTTTGACAGTTGTATGATTATGACACACACTCTCCCCGTCCCTTCTGAAAACCAGTCACTCACTGTAACTATCGACCCCCGGTACCGTCCCACCAACACAATGACCATCATTTATGTGCCAGACACTTGATTTAGTTTTTCTGCCACTGTCGCACACTGCAGGCCTGATCGTAGCAGTTTGTCAGACACGTGAGAAGTGTGTTTAAGAGTTGGAGCTTTATTGGCAGGCCGTGTGTGTGTGTGTGTGTGTGTGTGTGTGTGTGCCCTGAAGCATCAGGTCGCAGAGCTGAGTTGTTCAGAGAAAAGGTTTCTTTAGAGCAAGTCGTATGCCATCCATGAAGAAACAGCTGAGTGTGTCTCCGTACTCTGACATCACTGTAGGTGCTTGTGGGTAAAATCAGCCCAGCAAGGCCCTTGACTTGCTTTCGACCTTTGACCCATAAAGAGGCTCAGTTTCCGACAGACACCGCTGCATATCTGATGTGTGTTGTGTTGTCAAGTGTTGTCATCGTTTTGCTCCAGAAATCTATTTTTGAAACATTTTCCGAGTTTTGAACCGCAACCGTCAAGCTCTATAATCACCTTTTGTGTCACGCGTCTTAAGGCAAACCACAAGCACGGCGTATAAAAACATACAGTTTTGTGTCGGAAAGACATTTCTAGGTCACCAGAAATCTTTCTCTTTATTTGTTTTATTGAAGGAGAAAGATTGGGGTTGATTTTACTCTGTCGGAGTCTAGCGGCTGCGCGCGACATGCAAAGCTTTTCTTTGTTCTTCCGTGTGTGAGGTTGTTTTTTTTTTTTTTTTCCCTCTCTCGCTCTCCTCTTTTCGTTTTTGCTCCGTTAATCACATTGCACCGTTTGACAGGTTAAAGGCTTTGTTGCGACGTTTCTGTAACTCAGGCTGCGTGTATTGATAGCTGTCGATGGCAATTGGTTTTATACTCGTGGTGGTTGTTGTTGTCGGCAAACAATTAAATGTTTTTAATGCGTTTTGAAAGAGTTGAATGTTCTCGACCTGCAGATACGGGAGGAGTCGTCCCACTGACAAGTTCAGCAGGGCAGATGCTCGTGTCTTCCAGATAGATAGTAATGCTTAGAGTTCAGCGCCGTATTGATTATTGATCACTTTGTGATTATTTGCTCTAATCGTGCTGGTTTGTCTGCGATGAAGGTGCTGTTCCGCCACCATAATGCATTGGCTTTTGTTTTTATTTCATAAAAGCGAGACCGATCCCTATTTTTGTGCAAATCTCTTTTTGTCTCTTGTTCATAGCTGTTTCTTTTCTGTCATGTTTGGAAATAGTCATTAATTAGTAATTGATGCTCTTCAGTCTCCAGTAGGGATTTGCGTGCAAATTCAGTCAAAGAACAGAGGGAGAAGGAGAGAAAAGCCAAGGGCACTGGGAACGAGGAGATTCAGAGTAAGACAAATTGCACCAGAGGATGAAGATGAGGTAGGGAGAAATAGAGAAAGATGGAGATGGGTAGGAAAGAGACAACAAAGAAAATAACAGGCACGTCTCTGGCGTTTCCCCGCTCAGGCTGGATCCTCCGGGGCCTGAGCTTGAGCAGACATTCATCTCTGTGTTTAATGACCCCATGATCTAAGAATGACTCCTGCACAGGAACCTGTGGCTGAAGCAAGCAGCTCCACACCAACCAGGCACCATCTAGCTTTTGTTCAAGCCGCTTCGGGGCTGGAGAATTTACTTAAACGGCAATGCGTGTTACTTAGATTTGTTCCGATCAGATTTTTTTTTACTTCCAGTGTTGATTCTGGGACCGTGTTCCAAGACTAAAGTACAGCAGTTAAACTATTTGAATTGACAAACGATTGAAACTATGCCAAAATATTGCCATAACCTTTAACGTTTGAAAAAATGGAAGATGCATAAATTGGTGCAAAAAGGAATCTGCTGTTGGAAAGCAGCTGAATGAGGCGAGTTACTCAACTTGTGCGGGAGTTTCACATCCAGTAAAGTTACCGAAGGATCTATAAACTTGGTAAACATGCAGTTTAAAAAAACGTTCTTTCTTTTACACGTTATAAATGCATTGTAACGTATTAAAAGGGAGAATTTTAATCCTTTTAGGAAAATCCTAAGAATTTTTAAATTGTAACAATTCTGAAAGATAAAATTAAACGCTTTATAAAATTCATAACTATGTTTTGATGGTTTACCTTCACATATTGAGAAAGCATATCAGTGAATTTAAATGCCTAAACTTTGCATGTATTTTAAAACGGCTGGTTAAAGTGTCATCAGAAAGGTTTTTTTTTTTTGTCTCTTTTAGAAACTAAAAACATCTACGTTAATTTAGGCCTCACATTGTCCTGTTAAATTGGAAAATTTGTAGAATTGTTCAATACTAATGTAGATACTAAAGTGATCCGAGCATCCCTGAAATGTGTAGCACAGAAACGCATCTTCTTGTAGCTCAATCTGACAGTCATGGGCTTCACTGAAAACACAAGATATGATATTCAAGTAATGCCAGAGGAACCCGCAGTCAGAGATTATTTTGGCACTTGTCAGTTTGTGTTAATACTAAAACATAAAGATTCAGGAAAAACTGCCACGAATGGCACTATAAATAACCAACAGTGCGTGTCTGCAGAACACAAACGGTCTGGTTCTTCTCACAGCAGAGAAAGTCTCAATCCTGCGGCACATCAGCTCTTGGATTATTTACCGATATACATTTACGAGATTGTAAGGCTGAATGTTTAAGTGATTTGGGTTTTATTGCACCATTAAAACGAGAGAAATGGTTTGTTGCATTTTTTTTCTTCTGAAGATCTTCTAGTTAAGGTTCAGAAGATGAACGTAAAAACAACAGAACGTTCAAACTGGTGCCCAAGTTTTCAAGTATGTTTAAAACCTTAAAATTGAAGTTGTAGTTTTGTCCCAGTTTATTTAAATGGCGCTTGCAGGATGAATCGGGGGTCACTGTGGTTGGCTGCCGGGTTAATTCATCTTTTCCAAAGTGATTCTCTTTAGTGTGTGTTAAGAAGTTGTGCATGTACGCGGCGCATTAAAAGATTCACCAGACCACCAAATTCATCTCATTTTCAGCCTGTTTCTCATTCAAGTTTTTTTTTCTCGCGCTCTTTGACAATAGGTGTTTTATCGTTGCAGAGCTTTTAGTCAAATCACTGTCGTTCTGTAAAGGTAAACGCTGCCCATCCGTACAACATCAACCAATTCTAGATCTGCCTTCTGGCCTGATTCCAGTTCTTCAGCAGGGTTCATCTCGTGCTTTATCACACACACACACACACACACACGCTCACGCTAAATGGTCTCGCCATCCGGCAAGTGAATCCACGTTCCTTTCTGTAGTGAATGTTGGAGCTGCTTTCTTGCTGAACGTACAGTGGCGGTTCCTGAATTTGGCTCCTCGTAAAGAACTGAGCCTCACTTTCCCTATTCGTTTTTGTGAAACGTATGACTTCCAGTCTCAAGCTTTGTTTATTCACTTACTGCTATGTGCATCATATACTTGCAGAGTCGATTAACCCTGGCAAAAATACATTCTACTATATTTTCTTAAAATTATATATTCAATTTTATTGTTTTTTTTTTTCAATTGACTTTAACTAGGGTCAATATTGACGCTACCGTTGGACGTGTGGGCTAGTGGCACATATATCTACATAATGAAAAAAAATATAACAATGAAATGTATTCCAATTTTTTATTTACTTTTACTTGAATTTAGATAAAAATCCAGTTCCTCCTCAAATTAATGTAAGAATGAAAATAAACGGATAATAAAAAAAAGCCTAAGTTTGAACAACTTTTCATCTTTTATCATATTTAAAAACATATGTTTTTTAATTGTTTTTATTACAATTATTAAATCGATATTGGGGAAAACATTCATCTATCCTCGTGTTAACAGTCAGCATGCATTTTTTTTTTTTAAGTATAGCTGCAAATGTTTTGTCTGGTTTTGTGGAATCAAACTGGAGCGGCTTGTAATGGTTTCGTGGAGTGGATGGGCTTTGTATCCGTCTGCGGACCCTTCTGGTGTGGGTGGTGGTGTAATATGTGCAGCCCCTTGGGTGCTGATGGGAGCTGTGCTGCACAGAGACATGTTTGAAAGGAGCTTAAGAGCTGCCAGGTTTAAGCAGTGACTCCTAATGAGATTACTGAAGCATGCAGGGCACAGCCGAACGTGATCCAGAAACAAACCAGCGGTTGGACTTACAGCTTCATTGAGTGTCGCGTACCTGTGAGACTCGGAGCCAGCGAGGGGAGATGACGTTCCACCGGAATCAGATGAAACGAAGCCTTTCTAAAACGCCAAAAACGGATCTTTCCCCCGCTTGCTGTGAAAACAAACAGGACGGCTGTTATTTATTAAAATCCAGTCGGAGCTGCGATCTATTTCAATTCGATTAATGGCTTTTAATTGATTTAAGCTCCGCGGCGGGCATCTCAGCATCTCAACTGACTGATCAGAGACGGAGAGAGTGTAAAACGATTGTGCACATGTCAGAAGTGAATGTAGGTGTTTAGTCACTGACAACATTAATGTTGACTTGAATATTATTGAATATTCCTTTTTATAAACTGCTGTTATTAAGTGTGACTTAATATAGAAATTTTTTTCCTATTGTTGGAGTGTTCCATTGATTTATGTAGCTTTTTATGTAAATAAATCAATAATTATGTTTTAATAAAGTAACTAAAGTTACATTTGTCATTAATGTGGGCAATTATTGATAACTTGTATTGTTTAATATAATTCAAGATAAATCTTATTAAAAATGCTTATTTATATTTGATAACAAGTACATAAACGGAGAGGTTAAACAAGCTTCACTGCGTCACATGTCATTCTGTCAGACGTGTATATTCTGTGTGTCTGTGAGCTAGTCATTTAAAGTATTTCTACAAAAAAACCAAATGATAACTGGAAGAATATTTCAACAGCGTTTTCCCTCCCCACAGGCGAGGATGATGGTGTATGGGAGAGCGGTCTGTCCTATGAGTGTCGGACCCTTCTGTTCAAGGCGATTCACAACCTGCTGGAGCGATGCCTGATGAACCGCAGCTTCGTTCGCATTGGGAAATGGTTCGTCAAGCCCTACGAAAAGGACGAGAAGCCCATTAACAAACGGTAAGCTACTGTATCTCCATTCGGCTCTTTCCTGGGATTCCTCCGCATAAGACCACGTGACTAGTGGCTTTAGAATCTGACATCAGAGTTATCTCGTTTTAGCTTGTGATTATTAAGACGATTGCAAAGCTTTCTGGCGCTACATGGTGATGCAGGTTTTTTTTTCTGTATTAATTTGTTCCGAAGACGCACAGTACACGGTGAGTGTTTTGTCCCCTCCCCTTGTGTCTCAGGCATTGGAACGCTCCGTCTCCAGCGCTTGGTTTCTCATTGTCAGCATCTGCGCTCTTTGATAAGAAAACGAGACGACGTGTGTAGAGGTGGAGGGAAAAAAAAAAAAGAGCAGCTCGGCTTTTCTCTGCCCTCTGCCACTGCTCTCTCCTTGCAGCGTCATTTATTTGCTCTCGTCTCTTATCGCGCTGAAGGTCGTCTGTGTACTCTATTAGCACAACTACACAGCTCCAATGGCTAAAAACCATGATTTCGTTTTTTTCCTGCCGTGTAATCCGCTAAGCTTTTAGCGCGACACGGAATGCAAATCACAGACGTGCCGTAAAGAGAAACAAACTGCCACAGGTGTTTCACGAGCAGATCTGAATGCATTCAACAGGAACTTGTGTATTTTAAAGATTTTACTTTAATTAAAAGCATCTTTTAGATTTGTGTAAAAACAATTGTTTTGTTACGCTTTGTTTTGGTGTTAGTCACAGCTAATCAGACGCACTTAAGACCTCGCCCAAGACTCTCATTGGTCGGGATTAAGCAAGAATTGGTTTTGTCATGAGTTGCTTAAAACTATTTATTCAACTTTATTTTTATTATGTATTTAACATTACTTTTTATTTAATACTCAAATCTGTTTTGATCTTGGTTAATTGAAATTGGTTAATAACAGTTTATTAACACATTATTTGCCATTTTTAAAGATGATTTTAAACATCTGCTAATACTACTACTACTAATAATAATAATAATAATAATAATGATGAATGTGAATACGTGAATAGAACTGTCATAAATGCGCAGCATCTTTTTTTTTATATATTAATTGTTAAGCAGTAGTTGTTTGTTCATTTTTTTTTTTTTAATTCCCATGGTCTGTCCAGAGCTTCTGCTGCTTAGTATCTGGTGTTTAATCTGTTCTGCCCCAGTCATTCATTCGTCCTGTCGCAGAGCACGCGGTCGTCCCTCCGAGAATATCACCTGCCACAGCAACACCTCCGCTTCCTGTCTTCCATTCATAAGCCCAATCTGGCAGGAACGGAATCAGAGCCGCCTCAAACTCTCCCGTCCTCCTTTTAAAACACTACAATTGTGTCGCCAAACTTTAATCACACAATAGTTTTTTTTTTCTGATTTGAGCCTTAAAACAAGCCAATGATGTTTTCAATGGATAACATCAGTGAATCGCGACATGAATCATCACGTCCTGTTTTTCTTCTCTGTCGTTCGCTTGTGCATTATCGTGACTTTATCGTCATAACACACACACATACACACACACACACAGCGTCGGTCTAAGGTGAATTCTGAATTATTGGTGAATAATCGGATAGTCATATTTCAGTTGTGGTGTGTATTCTCTGGCTGAAGATGTTCCACGTGATGTTTGTGATGTCCCCACCTCGGCTTATCCTGACTCCTGCCCTCTAGAGCCGTCCGCACGGATAAACACACTGCTGCGTCTGGCTTCCTCTCGCTCTCCTCCGGGTTGTTTTAGGATCGGCTCGGCCCAAACCCTTCCTGTTCTTCCGCGCTCGCAACACACAATACAGAAGGCCTGTGATTCTATAATTAGAGGAGCGATGGGGACTCCTCGTGCTTTTAATAGGTTTATTCTCTTGCTCCTAATCAAAGCGAATGTTTCTGCTGGTGTTGTGATTTGTAAATATACTACGTTCCTGAAATCCTCACGCCGGCACCGTACTGTGTAACTTACATCATCTCCACACAGGTCAGAGCCGTGGTCATGTGTTGTGATGGTGGGTGTGAGCAGCAGATCTGTTACCGTGGCTAATCCACAGAGCCAGTGTGTTCTTTTTATGGGCCGCACTCACGGGGGAGCCGGGTGACTGCGCGCGAGATCTCTGCACATTACTCAGCTGTTATTGGAGCGTCAGACTTGTGTTTGCTTTAGACGTCGTCGGTTGGGCGGCGAAAAAAAATCAAGTGTGACGCACCGACTGCAGCACGGATTATATTCAGCCCAACACTCATGACTTTAATGAGTGCGTGCACACACACACACACACACACACACACACACACATAAAGAAGCTGAAATTAATAAAATCCCACCTTCACTTGAGCTCTGTGATTGTTTACAAGCACAGCTACATTAAACACACATCATAAATAGTAACTCGTGCACAAGTGTTTGTGGGTGTTGATGTATCAATACACACACACACACACACACACACACACACACACACACACACACACACTTTTCTGTGCGTAAATATAAGGATATAAGCCAATAATCTATTGTATTGAATTCTAATATTATCTTAAACGAGTAAATTCAAAATGATCTATATATAATACAAATGCATTTTGCTCAATGCGTGTAATATATAACGTTATATTATTGTGTATGAATATTTGTTGTAAAATGTATATATGTATGCGTGACAGTGTGTTTATGCAGCTTAGAGTAACGACTACATCTGTAATAAATTGACACACTATAAAACACACACACACACACACACACACACACACACACACACACACACACACACACACACACACACACACACACACACACACACACACAATCATCTTGTGTATATATAATGTAATTTTAAAACATTATATATTTTATCATGTTAAATTAAGTTAAAATGCTTAAATTAGAATCTTTTTTTTAATTTGTCTCTGTGTGTGTGTGTGTGTGTGGGGGGGGGGGGGTAAATAATGTTGCCCCATAGACTATAGACTTTAATTGCATGATTATGCAATTAGTCATATATTAATCACGGGTAATTGTCAAAGTGTAAAAGTGTAAAAGTGTGTAAAATTGTAAAAGTGATGTCGTGGTTGCCCATCACTAATATGTCAGGGTGTAATCGCCCTGTGTGTACTCGGGTGTGTTTTCCAGTAAATAAATTCTGCCCTGTTTTATTTTGACGTCTTAAAGGCATATCTGTATTATCCAAAAAATCATTTTTCTTCCCTTCACTCCAGGACAGCTCGAGATAAACACACTGCTGTAAATCTGGGTTCAGAGCGCTGCTGTAAATCTCGCGCCACTCCGGAGCTTTCCCACTTCACTACTGCAAGACTTATGTCAGATTCCTGACATTCCACAGCTCCCACTCGCTCATTTCCTATTTCAGTTCAAACCTCCGCTTGTACTCGTGCTCAACACAGTTCACTCAGATCAGCGGTTAAAGCTCAAATCTTTTTTTCATTTTTGTCGTGTTCTAGTCGTTCCACATCGTCCCTTCAGTGCTGCTTCTTAAAGCCTGGGATTTTGTGGCTTTTCTGTAAAAGATCTCATTTTAAGGGTGTGCAGTGGAACAGATTTACTGTCATGGAGAGGTCTCGGGGTCTTCTCCAGGACATCGTGCTTTGCCCTCGTGTTCATAAAGCTTTTTCGGAATGTCTTCGGATGACAGTTGGGATAGTTTGTTTTTGAGCAGCACGATTCTGGATCAAACAACGAATCACATTTTTTTTTTTTCATGATTATTGGATTTTTTTTTTGTTATCCTTGAAAATCAGGTTGTCAAACGGCAATATAGCTCATGCTACTCTTTGCTTTTAAATTAAAATAAATGGAATGGAAAAATAATGTAATGTCTAAATGTTTTCAGTAATAGTAATTATAATAATGTAATTCTCAATCCCTATATAAAAATCACTAATAAACATAATGAAATAATCATACCAGGGTACAGTATTATGTACAGTTGATGACAAAATGATTAGCTCTGTTTAAAAGCACTTTTGAAGTACTTATAAAATACAAATAATATTTTGTAGGGTGGCTAATAATTTTGTCCTCAACTGTATATATTGGCTGAATATGGCTTGCTGAGTGTCATCTTCTGGTTTGAAACCACAGTAAACGCACACAATCGAGATATTTTAACGATTATGGTGCAGCTCTAGTTTGTTTGTTGAGATGTTATGATGGAATGGCCTCCTCCTAGAGCATCTCAGTTGACCTGTCACCCAAACATTGCACGTTTGAATCCCAGTCTGCTAGGTTCTACAACAGACTGTTCTTGAGCCAAACCCATGCCCCATGGCTTAAGGCTGCCCACTGCTCCCACTGCACTGTGGGTAACTTTTACTGGAGGGTTCAATGCTTTTGATACAGCCCCTAGTGGCCATATTGACAATCTCCCTTTCACCTTTCTTTATCAATGACTTGATCAGCAATCTGCTCACTGCAAAAATAATAATGACTTATTAACAGAGTGGCAGAGGAATGTAACTCGTGATTTTTCGAACATCCGTGGATGAGCGTTAGAAGGCAGGTATGATTCAAAACGCCAGCTTTTATTGAATTAAACATGAATACGTGTCATGAGAACCGTGCGTGTCTCTGGCTTCAAACAGCCAATCAGATCCGGCTTCTGTCCAGCCAAGGGGAAAGCCTGTTACGTAAGATCAATAAACATTTAATTAGTATAAGTGACTGTCGACGAACTAATGTTTGGTTTGAGAAAGATCTCATCAGCTTCGCACGTCCGTGAGGATGAAAGTCTGTTCCAGTCGAGGGGTTTTTAGGTTCTGCTATTGATTTTCATCCCAGGTTTTTATCAATGGCTGAACGGACGCAAAACTTTGGTGGACGGGCCAGCGTGCGCGTGTGTGTGTGTGTTTGTTTGAGAGTTAACGGTCGTTTCTCTGTGGTCAGCTGCTTTAATCTGAAGATGTTTCAGAAACTCTCAGTTCTCTATTTGTGGTGATGGTGCAGCTGCTTGGTAATGAACTCTGAGGTCCGTGTGTGATCACCTGATCTGGCTTCTGCTGTTGGTCCAGTGATGGAAGCTCCACTGTCATGTGGTTTAGCCACTAGTTCAAGCAGGTACATTTTGTAGAATAATAAAGTGTTTAATGTTAAATTTGACTTTTACGATTCATATTCATTTTAAAAGAAATGAATTTTGTACACATTTGTTTCAATACAATTCTGCTTTTAACAATCGGTTGGGATTCCGGGTTGGAGCCCTCGCATCACGCTGTGATTCTCGGAGACCGCAGGCGTTTAACAACCGTTAAGCCGAGACGTGCGGCGTCTGTGGGTTTTGTAGTTCACTACACCCTGACGCTTTCAGGAAGCCAGTAACCGTTCTGTTTACTTCCAAGACTCTGCTTTTGTTTTTTTTTTACTTTTCAGCCTTCGGACAATTCCTGGCTCTGTGTTGTCTTGGTCGTTTTTTTTATATCCTCTTGATCATCACATGGGTGTATTCACGTGTGTGTGTGTGTGTGTTGATGGCGTTTTGTGACTATGCACTGCTCGTCACTTGCACAATTGTTTGTAAATCATCATGGCGTACTGTACATAAGTCTTCACTCTAGTTTCTAGTGCTGTCTTTTCGGGTGATAGATGATTGACAGCCATAGCGACCAATCAGTGACGCTTACTGTACTGGGACACACATGGACGGGGACAACACAACATGTGCCTATGAAGACATCTGCTAAAATCCTTCTACTAGTGTGTGTGTGGGAGATGTTTTTTGTGTGTGTAGAGATTAGATTTAGGATAATGTCATATTGCTATTATTAACACAAAAATGTGGTTTCATAATTCATAGTCTGAATGCGGTTTTATAGTTTCTGGCTAATGTAATTGTTCTGTTAATCTGTTTTTCCATTACTATAGTTGTAATTGTAAAATATTGCAACAAATTAACAATAATAATAAAATATGATATATTGAAACTGTTGTTTTACGACAAATTGCACTTTCAAATGTGACGTCAGAATAAATCTCACTTTTTTTTTGTGTTCATTTTGAGTGTGTAGTCAGAAATGTTGTTGTTTTGGTCAGCGATGCAAGCACTGATGCCCGTGTCGCACCTCTTGGTGTGATAAATGTGATGGCGCAGCAGTATGTGCCTGGCTCGTGGAGCTGCTGTTTGTGTGTTACTGAGGATTTTTAAGACCTGTGTTGAGTTTTTATTCAACATGATATAAGGGGCGAGCGAAACAACTGTGTGTTGTCCGAAAGCAGATGTTTCTGCAGGACTTCAGCAGCTGCTGCTTCAGGCCAATACAGGATCCTGGCCAATCAGGAACTCTTCTGTGCAATTTGTCACCTGCCACTTTTTGTGATTGGCTTTTTTGCAAGAGTAATGTAGAAGTTTTGGATGGCTGATTGTATTTTTATTATTTCAAAATGGTATTGTGGTGTTATGAATAAAAACATTTGTTATAGGAAAACACACAGACACCTGATAAAATGAAAGTGATTGCTACATTTTTCCATAACATGCAATGAAGGAAACAATGCTTTACTTGCCCAGTAGTAACAAAATAAATTCAGTTTTATGAAAATAATATTTTGTAGTTTTTTTTCTTTTTTGGTGGTGCTCCTTGTGTTGTCAGTTGTACAAAACATTCTTGCAAAGTGTTTACAATAATATTTGCTGATCTAGTGTCAGGATGAGCTATCCGCCAATGTGTAATGACTTTTTAGGGGATTTGTTCTGATCTCCGTCTCCAATTACATGGAACCATAATGGAGCCTGTTCCAGCCATGAATGTATTTAATCAGGAGTTTGTCTTCTCTTTTCAAATGTTCTATATATTTTTTTCTCATGTATTGCAATGGCTTTTCATAGAAATTCACAGGGCTTTTTCTGCCTTAGTGGCCTTGCCAATGGACTATTTGCTCTTTAAGATGCTTTATTGCCTTCAGTGATTCCAGATCAACAGAGCAACTCTAATGCGCCATGGAAGGAAGGATTTTAAGCATGTATTTGGAAGTCAACAAGAGTTAGGCGGGATTTCACAGAGCTCAGGCCATAGAGAGTGTGGATAATGTAGGAATAACCGGCGTCGTTCGTTTAACACTGGTTCAGGATGCTCATGTATATTCAACTTGAGAAGGTCAAGCGCAGTGTAGACCTCCAGGTCAAAGAGCAGGCGTTTGCATCTCAACCATGCGCACGAGTGTGAGAAACACTGACTATATTGTTTTACCATATTGTTTCGTGCTTTATTGATCGCATTACATGGCAGTTAAGTGGTTCACAAGACGCCCAACGGCTCGGAATCACTTACGTAGAACTTAGTCGGACTTAATTCCATTCGTTTCTGAACTGTCTGTGTTTTTGTGTTTTTCCAGAGAACATCTGTCGTGCTCCTTCACGTTCTTTCTGCACGGAGACAGTAATGTCTGCACCAGCGTCGAGATCAACCAGCACCAGCCTGTGTACCACCTGAGCGAGGAACACCTGACGCTGGCCCAGCAGGCCTCAAGTCCATTTCAAGGTGAGACGACACCTGGGCTCGACCCGAACGGGCAAACACCTCATGTGTAGATCTCCTTTCTTCTTTTAGTTCTGCACAAAAAAAAGTGTCGTCATGTGGAGCTCACAATCTTTTTCTCGGGATCACAAAATTTAGAGATTTTTGTGGCTGTAATTTCAAGAAAGTTTTAAATCTGCACATGTCACAAACCACATAAGTGATCCTGTAAGTCTCTAGGTATTGTACATCCATAATCTTATTCTCTGTAAGCTTTTTGGTTAGTACAAATTATTTGCAAGTTAACACTGTATTAATAATTAGCAGAATACTGTCCCGCTCCAAACACATGATCGTACTGTACAGGAATCAAATACAGAAGGAACTGCTTAGCGCATTTTTTTTTTTTTTTAAACAATTTTTATTGGGCAAAAAGTTGAACGTGAAAATGTACAGATGTACAGAATGTATGACATGCTTTTTTTTTTTTTTTTACCCAAATAACCATACAAAACAGTGCTTAGCGCATTTAATGATTGAAATTCATCTTCAGTCGAACCATACAACTCATCTTTTTTTTTCTTCAAAGCTCTTGCCTTATTATCCTCGTTCTTCTCCATCCATGTGGCGTGTTATCAGTGTTTATCAGATCTAGAATCTTGTTAGAGAGGAAGATCCATCACAGTATTAAAAGCATCAAATTAATGCTAGTTTTAAATGTCACGTTTGGAATTGATATTAATTATACCATCTTCTGTTTTGATATTTGCTGATTTGATAATGTTTGATAAAATATCATTTCATGATAATTTACTGCAACTACAGTTCCATCCAAATGAAGCGCTTGTCCAATCGGTTCGTGATGTGGGCTGACGGGCCAATCACAGGACAGCACAATCAAGCATTCACACTGACTGTTGTATGTCGTGGATGATGAGGAAAAATCCACATGTGGGAAAACACGGCAAACTCCACGCGGAAACACGCCGTCAGTGTGTGACGTCAGTACGAGTGCAATTTTAAACTCAATTTATTCTTTTTAAGAGAAACAACCTATCCAACGAGTCAGGCGTTTGTGATGTCAACTGGAACCAGCTGACCTTTTCCTCGCTCACTCTGGACATCCTTGATCCGCCGCGCGACGCCCCTGACAATCTCGCATTAGGGATGTTGCGAGCGCCGCGGCTGTGACCTCATAAAGAGCAGTGAGAGGAATGTAATGAACTCGTAGCTCATTTCAGCAGACTGGAAGAGCAGATCGGTTAAATCATCAGAACACGATAGACGCGAGGTGCATATCGTCGTGTCGTGCATCCGAGATTCGTTCCCGTCTCTTTCCAAGGCTCCTAATCAAAGGCTGGCGCGAAGCAGACGACCTCTCTGTAATGTCGGCCGACTTGGATTCTGCGCTTGCAGCTCACCAACCATGCAAATTCTGACCTTCTGCCCCGCCACCTGCCTGAAGAGCTCTGGCCCGGAGCTTCCTCTCTGTAAATATTGTTTGTATCTCACTCCGGCCTTTTCTGATGCATTGCGACGAGCCGGCGGTCCAAAGGCCGGACAAATTCAGGCCACGTCACCTTGGTTTGATCAGGGAGCTGTCGGATATTAAAAGCAGCTCTTTTTGCCAGGAGAGACGTTCCCTGTGAACAAGCCATGTTTGTTTTGTACACTGGCGAGCGCGAGTTTGTTCTCTTTGTGGATTCTGTTGAAGAAAAACAGGTTCGTCCTTCAGGTGAATTTTTTTTTTTTGGTGTCTTTTAAAGCACTTTTTGATAAAGGATAATGATCTGTGCTAGAGCGTGAAGGATTAAGCTGCTCTAACCCATTAAAGATAAATCGCACCATCTTTCCATTTATATAGCCCAAGCCCCCCCACCCCCATGCAGCTTCCCTATACCTCTTCCGGATGGACGGAGGTGTCCTCTGTCATTGCCGTTTTTATGGATTTGTGTGATGAAGTCCGTGGAATGAGGCAACTAATGGAAGGACACAGGATGGATACATGCTTTTTTTTCATTTTCTTCGGAACACCCCCACGCCTCCCATTTGTGGATCAATAAATCACAGTAGCCGGAAAGAGCCTGATCAGGAAAGAAGCCCGCACGTGCGGAAGGAAATCTGCAGCTTAAAGAATTTTTCCTGGTCACCTGAAATCATTAAGAGCTTTCTATGAAACCGAGAATTTTTTTTTGGTCGGATACCAGCTGGATGAAAAGCGATCCTGGTTTTTCCTGCGCCCTTTCTCTCCAGCTTCACCTTTTCCCTGTTCTGGTCTTCTGGCTTCTCTTGTGCTCTGTGGGTTGTGTTTATTTAGGTTGGTTTATGGGCCCTGGCGCAGCGCTGCTTGGCAGTAACTCGAGGTTGTGTTGGAATGAAAGGAGTTTGGGAAAGTATCTGAAAGAAAGACGGAAGGGAAACGACCCGAGCGCAGAGGAGAACTTGTTTAAGACCCACGGTTAATGAGGAACAGAAGTGGAGGGAGTAGTTGAGACGGCAGTATTTGTACAGTGTTTCCCGCTTCATGGACTCATTTGCTTTGGCGCTGTTCTGATTACACACTCTCCACTTTTACCACGTATAGATACAAACATGGAGTTACATTTTGATTTGCCACACAATTATATACATATTGTATACGTTTTAAACAAACAGTTTGAAGAATGCAGTATTAAAGGTGATTCCATTAAATTGAACTTTTAATTGAAATTACTTTACAGTCATTTAGCAAACGCTTTTATCCAAAGCGACTTACATTTCATTACAATTTTACAATTCAACAAATTCCTGCTTTCCCTGGGAATCGAACCCATGATGCGGTGTTTGAAACACCAGCACTCTACTGACTAAATTTAAACTAAAATAAACTAATAAACTAATTTAAATAAACTAAAGTACTACATTGCAATAAATAAAATAAAATAAAATAATTAAACTAAATTAAAACTAAAATTAAAATAAATGTTATTTATCAAGAATTTTTCCATTTGAAAAGTATCGTTTTACACATTGCAAGCATTCATTTATTAATGTATGTGTTTGTGGTTGTATTATGCTTTGTCTGGGAATCGAACCCATGACCCTTTTTGTGACCCAGCGCTCGAATGGTCGTGACACTCAAAAGGGGAATAATTGATTTCTACGCGCTTCACTCAAACACCACTACTACTGTGTATTTACATTTCTGCTTTAATGTTCTCTACAGTCATTCTGAGTCCGTTTGGTTTGAACGGGACACTGACCGGCCAGTCCTTCAAGCTGTCTGACCCTCCGACACAGAAACTCATTGAAGAATGGAACCAGTTTTATCCCATCAGCCCCACCTCCAAGGAGAGCGCAGAGGACAAAATGGAGGACATTGATTGGGAGGATGACTCTCTGGCGGCAGTGGAGGTGCTTGTTGGTGAGTTGAACCTGAATGTTCAAGAGGACCAAGGAAAACTAGTTTTGAACTTTTATCTCCTTTTTTTTTTTTATGGTTAAGTTTCAATTTTGCCTGAACTCTTTCGGTTTTTGTACGTAATATTGGTCCATAATGTTGTTGTCTGTCGTTTAACAAGAGTTGTTTAAGCAGTTATGTGACTACTGTTGCACTTTGAGACTATTTAACAAGTGCCTTGCAAATGCTCTGAACTTAAACTTGAACTTGAACTATTTTCCGCAGGTGGTGTGCGCATGGTTTACCCATCATGCCTAGTCTTGGTCCCTCAGGCAGACATCCCCACGATACAGCCTGCGGGCTCTACGCATTGCACAGGGGGCTATTCAAGTGGCCATCATGTGCTGAATTCAAACCGTGACCCTGCCATTTCTTCTGTGACCCTGACACCGCCCACCTCACCTGAGGAGGCCCAGACAGGTAACGCCCGGATAGATGGATGAAATTTTATTGCATGCAGTATGAATACAATAGTGAACATATACACACAATTGATAAAGACAACATAAATTCATTACCCACCCATTGGGGATAAATCGATTATTAAATCCATTTTATCAATCTATCTTTGTTTATAAAAATTAGGAACAAAACAAAATCTGAATACTCACCTATTTATTTATTTATTTATTTTTACATTTTGCTTGCGATTTTTCTCATTTCTACCGAACGGTGTAAACACGCATTCTTTGTGTATCATGTTCTCCAGCTGATGTTTTCCCCTTTTTTTTTTCCCTTTCTCCCGTTTCTTTTTTCACCCCCCTCCAGTTCACTCTCACTCTGCTCAGAAGTGGATGCGATTGCCAATGGCGATGGATGGATTCAGCGTAGACAGCACCAGTCACCACGGCGGCAAAATTCCGCGCAGGATGGCCGGTCAGGTGGTCGAAAGCGTTTGGCAAGAGTGCAACATCAACCGAGCTCAGAACAAGTGAGTGCGCTCTGACATCCTCAGCGCGTATCTCACATCTGATAATCCGCTGTTACAGTCAGGCTCATCATCCATCTTACAAACATCAGATCCTTGTGAATAACCGGTTTAATATCATTTGAAATACGTCTTTGCTTTGCCAAAACTTCAGGCGATTTGACTTTGAAATAAACCCACCGTGGATAATATTGTTTGCGGAACAAAGTGCGCCAACATGTCCCACTGTCTGTTCCTGATGCTGCGTGTAATTCCTAATCTAGGGGCTCCGAGTTGTTCTCTCAAATCTCTTTTCATTTTCCCCCCACAGACGCAAATTCTCCAGCACGGCCTCCAATGGAACCAGTGAGGAGGAGACGGGGAAGAAAGTGGCCACCTGGGACTTTGTGGACTCCACAGACAGATCAAGCTGCAACTGTTCAAGGTACAAGCGCGTGTTTACACACTTACTCTTCTTGTACCGCCATTCGTCTTTTGTCATTTAATCATCATGCACTGCCGGAGTTCCTAATCTCTTTCCAGCTCTTACAGTGTCATCAGTCACGTTCTAAAATGGCAGGCAAATAGAAGACAAGAGGAACTGGTTTTTGAGTGATGATGCGCAGTGATGTCATTAGTCCTTTGGCACTTTTTGTTGTCTAGCAGCTTTCCCGTTCTTGAGCCGTATGGAATTCCCATTTAAGGAAAAATTACATTTTTTTTTAAATTTTATTTAAGATTAAGTACTTGTTTCTATGCAATGTCTACCAACAAATTAGGTTTTTTATATGCAAATTTATAAAATATTCAGGCTTTAATCGTATTTCATGTTTAATTTTATTTAATAAGTGTATTTTACATGTAATGAATTGTTTCATTTTCATAACACAATATAATTTTTGTGTTGCGGTTTATTTAATATTAAGTTTTATTCAAATTTTGTAAACTAATTTAGACAATATTGAGGCTTTCATTGGGTTAAAATTAAATTTTACTATAAAATATAATAATAATAATAATAATAAAATCGGATAAAACTAAAATGGACTTTATTTTAGTTGCCTTTTTACCTGGAGCTGTTTTGTTGAAGCTATGAAGCTACTGTCTTTTGCCAAACTTGAATATTTTTAAAGTGCCCAGCAGAAAAGGTGCGATTACCTGCTAAGTGAAGCTGACTAGCATCCTCTAAAATACCTTCTGCTTTGCAAAGCATTTTTCTCTGTTAGATTGAGTTGCTGAACTTCATTTCACATTGTGTGATCACGATGCGGATAAGGAAGGGTGTAATTTCAATTGTGTGTGTGTGTGTGTGTGTTAAGTCAGCTGCGTCTGTCTTTTTTGTCTTTGCTTATGTTGGTAATTTCACTAGAAAAAAGCATGACATTTTTTTTTTCAAACGCTGCACGCACGGCAGTTTGTGTTTATTTACAGCCGCTTAGTCACACGTGTGTGTTCCCCAAGTGCGCATGTTTCGTTTAACATGTAATTCATAAAACCGATTAATCCACGAGGTGTTTACATGACACCTCTGCCAAAGGCTTTCTCTCCACACTGCCGCCGTATAAACGTCCTGCAGCTTTCCTGCCCTGATTCACGTGTTTCTGGTGAGACGACGGTTTCATTTACAGATTTTCATTTCGGATTATGATTATGACTACGGTCGGATTACGGCGCTCAAGGTCAACATTTAATAAATAAAAGGCACAAGTTCATGATCCTGAAAGACAAACAGACAGACATTGATTAGAAACCGCTTGTCATGGTTGAGATGGATTCTTTGGTTTTTCAATCTGGATGGATTTCTGGACGTTGAATTCCATCAACTTGGATCTGGAAGTTTCATCCATCAAGTGGTTCAAATGCATGAAATAATGTGCTACAGACCTTTTCTCTAAAAAGGTGTAAATGACAATCAAGCCAAGTGAGTTGGTTCAATTATGGCCATTTGGATTTCGGGTAGTGGAATTGTTCGGGTAGTGGGAAGAATGTTTTAAATACATGACTCCTGAATGTTTGCCATTTTTGCTGTTTTTCCAGGCACAAAACACTAAAGCAAAGAGCAGGCAGTACGCCAGGCCAGCCCCCCTCTGCCGGTCAGACCCTGCAGCCGCCGGTCAAGCACAAAGCCGGGGAGAAGCAAGAGAAGGGTGACAAGCAGCAGAAACGCCCGCAGACGCCCTTCCACCATCGGAACTCGGTATGCGAAGACGTTTCCATGGACACCGACACCTCTGCCGGTCAACGCTTGAGCCTGAGAGGTCAAGAGAACGGCCGCTTTCCTGGCCCGCGTTTGTCGGACGTGAACGCCGCCTCGAAACCCCCACAGCTTCACAGTGACACCGGAGCTGCCGTAGGCCCTAGTGACCCAGCAGAGATGGTGGGGTCTCCTCAGCCGCCCCCACTGAGCCCGCACCCCTGCGAGCGGGACGGGGAAGCCTCCGACCCCATCAAGAACCCCTCCACCCCGCACAGTCAACACTTTTACCCGCCCTCCGCAGAGCCGTGCCTCCTGTCCCAGAAGAGTTCAGACGACTCCCGATTGGACACTCAACCTTTCCCACCCTTGTACCCCGATCCCTTAGAGCCTTCTCCATACGTCAGTGCAGCCGTAAACCAGGAAGACGATGGAAATCACGCACCCTGGAGGTTCTTCAATCTGCCGCGTAGGAAAGATTCCGATTTCCTCACACCTCTCCTACCAGGAGACAAACTCCGAGAAGAGTCGTCACTCGGATCAGAAGGGATTACGTCTGTTACTGAGTGAGTGTCACCTTCTCTGATGCACTTTCAGTCTCACTGGGAATCGTGTTCTGTGAGCCTCTAGTCATACCTTTAGTCTGAACTTTGATCTAAGCATTTAGATTTCTGATTTGAAGTTTTTTTTGTTTTTTGTTTTTTTTTAAACGTGTATTTTAATAAAAAATGCAATTCATTATATCAAATTTAAGTATAGTTGGCATACGGAAAGAAAAAAATAAAGTTAAAGATAAAAAGATAAAGTACTTCACATTTAGAATATTTACATTTAAAAATGTTATTTTTTTTTGTTCAACATTACAGTTACAGACCTTTTCTGTTAAATATAAAAAACATGTGTTTTTTATTTGTTCTCTCTTTATTGATTATTCTTTTTTTAACTGTTATTACAAAGGCCTAAACGTTTTTCAATTACTTTTTACTCTTTATATTCACATTAAAAATGTGAACAGCATGTAGGAGTTATGAGAAAACATTTCTCACCAAAAGTTAATTTGGTCAATTCGGAAGCTTTAAACTGCAATACGTACTAATCTAATTTCAAAAGTACAGGATTTGAACATGGATTTACCAGCGTCCACTGCTTTTAATTGGGTAAATGAAGGTTCTCGGACCATCTGTCGTCTTGTGGGGATCTTTGGCTTGTTTTTCACACAGTAGAGAAGCAATTTTAATTAAAAAAAAAAAAAAACAAGTTTTTTCCACAATCAAAAGGGATAAACAGACCACATAATTGATTTTAATTTAATTTCATCATTGGGGAACATTTATTGGATGTTTGTTGAACTATCTGTCATCTGTCATGTGTACATTTCGTCATTTTGGGCTTAACATGTGTTTCTGTAATGATGCTGAAGTTACAGCTACAAGTGCAATGAAAACCCAGTCAAAATCAAGGTTATTTGAAAATACGTTTTTGTTACTTTCTAACGTTTTTTAACAGTCCCAGAGGATGAGAACAACAGACATTTTAGTCAATTATTGAATTTGCTTCTTAGGAAATAGTATAAGTTTATAGGTTAATTTGTCCCTGACTTTTTTGAGATTAACATGGAGACCTGAACTGAGGCCTGAACTTCCCCACCATCAGTCTAGTTCAGTTATGATGGCGTGTCTGCGATGGTGGTCTGTGATAAGGCCCTTATTCTTTTCTTTCATCTTTTATATACGGTGGAATGAAATCAATAGATTTTATGAGTTGGAATCATTGCGGATTCAGTAATTGCTACTCACAGTAGGAGCCAGAATGAGACGTCTGCCCTCTTATCAATGGTTTCTACCGTCTGGAAGAGATCAGTATTGACTCACATTTGACGCATGCTAACCGTGAAGTACACACAAACACACACGAGGGGTCGGATTGGGTTCGGTGTCTTGCTCATGGACACTTGTGTAACACACTGGTCCCAGTTCCGAATCTGTAATGTTACGAGCGCAAGTCCACTTTTACCACTAGGCCACAGCTCCCTAACTCTGGCCCCCATAGTTTATTTTCAGGGGCTTTGAACCCCCTTGTTGAGCAGCGACGTGACCCAAACCCCAGCACCTCGTCACCGTCTTCGCTTCCAGAGCGCACAACATGCTAGTCTCCCACAATGCGACCTTTGACGTGATGAAGGGATTACTGCTCCGTCACACATGTAGTCCGCTTGCTCCCGCATGCTTCCATTGAGTAAGCTTGTGGTAAAGATGCACGATAATAGCCAGACCATAATTCAACGGTTTAATCTATCGGAATATGAATCGCTCATTTCCTTAAGAACTATTTCATTGGTTTGTAGGCGGGTTTTGCTCGTGTAATAGTCAAATAATTTGGTCCGATTGGTTGTTCCAAATAACCAGTGACCCAATTATCCGAAATCAACAGTATTTGTGAAAATTGGAAGCCGATGATGGATTAGAACTGCTTTGTTGTTCATTAGTGTAATAAGCTGATCGCATTAATAACACAAATATGCTGTATGATGTTTATTGATCTTTGTCATCTGATTTCAACAAGTTTGACACCATAGCATCCAGTTTGAGACACCATAACACCCATTTCTTTCTGGAACAGCTGTTCCAGCCAAGGGGAATAATAAAAATAGCAATACAAATTTTAAATATATCTGCAAGCAGCATTATATGTGGTGACCAAAACGCGCTTCAACAGAGAGTGAGATTGTGAATGATGCAAGGATTCGAACTCTGTAATTGCGTGCAAAAATATCATCATGAAAACAATTCTGTAGGTAGTGCGACTCCAGCTTAAACAGCCCGATAAGCAACTTGCGCCTAATTTTTGGAACTTTGGGACTTGTTGGATACGAAAGGAGAAATCTGCTCCCTTCTACATCGGCGGACGTGTAAAAGACGGTTGCTTTTCGAGCAAAGGAAGTATAAGTGAGACGTTATGGATGCCATCCTTATGAATTTGTCATGTGGTTGTCTCCGCCGCAGCGTCTCGTGCCCACAGACCAATTACTTCAGCCGACACTGATCTGTTATTGCGCTGTCAGCCGCTTCAATTAAATGTACACAGCATGTTTAAGCGAGAGTAATTCCAGGCGGTGGCGTTGCGTGTCAGTCAAGCAGTCTGTTAGAGTTTAAGTGGCTGTTTTCACCTAAAAAGAGCTGCAAAATAAGACGGAACGCGTGTCAAATTAACTTTCACTACCTGCTTAAATGGCTTGTGTGCTGTGAAGCTTCCTGAACGGATGAAATATACTGTTATGCTGCAATAATTGTGCCTAATGTTGGCGTGCAGGACCTCCAGTGTTTTGCAATTCTGTCTGCATTATGTGCAACATCTTGTGAATTCAATGCAAAAGTTTCTGAGTTTTCAATAATTGGTTATTTAACCCAAAATTTGCTACAGATTAATTTAAAGCATAAAATTATGATAATGTAATTTTTTTTCACATTCCCAAAATGAGAAGAAATCTATAAAATACTGTAATGGATAATAATAATAATAATTGCTAATACTAGAAAACACCCGGTAAACGTGACTCTCTTCACAAACTTTTTTCATTTTTATTTGTTTTTTCTAGTAGTAATGCAAAACATATTCCACATGGAGAACAGGAGTAGGATGAAGACCATGTCTTGTATTTAATCGTTTATTAATAAAAGCAAGCAAGTGATTTGTGTCTGAGTAGAATCTAGCACAAATTTTTGGTGAAAATTTTTGCTCACCGTAATTCCTGGAGAAAGAAGAGCAAACAGGAACTTGCAGGATCCATAGCAGTTTTTAGCAGGCTACCATGTCTGAGATTTGAGGAAGTAACTGTGTGATCCCAATAATTAAAAATAAGTAATGCGTTAAAGCCACAAAATCATCACCACCCACTGCAAAATGTCCCAATAAACCATACATTACTGGATGTTTTTGTTCTGTGTCACTGGTTTGTTTAATTTCAAGTCTAATTTATTTATAACGAGGAACTGTTTTATTATTAAAATAAAAAAATTACATTTTATTCTCACTGTTGCAGATGTCAGAGATAAAAAGGGCTTAATAGTTTTTCGAGTAAAAGTAGAATTGAACACGGATTTTGACACTTAGCATCAGAAATGCAACACTTGTTAGGAAAACAGGTGAGCGAACAGATGTTTTGGATGACAACACTGCGTTCAGTTGTGTAGCGTTTCTGTTGATTAATTGTTTATCGATTCATATTTTTTGTCAGATGAAGCAAAACTGAAACGGAAACGCTGCAGATTGTCACGTTCTCGTCCATATCCAATCGCACTGCCGTATATCTCAACTCCGGTCTAGCATTTTTGGGCAAATGGTGAATATTTGATGGTGGTGCCAGTTCCAGATGATGACGGTCTCCAGCAGAGCTGTGAAATCTTTCACAACAGATGAAAACAGATAAGCTGAATATTTCGCCGCGGGCCGCATGTGCTTCAGAGCTGTTAATCATTTTAATCAGTGTTTTCCAGCGGCAGTGTGTGCGCGTGTTAACAGAATCTCGCCACCGGTGAAATGTACCAGCAAAAATCCACATCCATCGTTTTTTCTTAGTACTTTGTGCCACCAGAACCAAAACATTTGCTTTTCACGCGCTCTGTGATGTCACATCTGTTAGCGTCAGATGACGTCTGTTGAACCAGAGAAACGCTTGCCGATGTTCTCCAGTGAGAATGTTTGGACACGTTGGTGTGAATGATGTTAGCGCGGTCTGAAGTTTTCCTCTAAACCTTCACGCTCAAGAGCCGGCGTAACAAGTGACTTTACAACCCATAGAAATGTGTAAAAGCTGCAGTGTTATGACAAATAAAGTGTCCACGTCACTCAGTCATGCCGTTGTAGTCCTGGAGGATTGTTTGTTGCTGTCAAATTATACACGAAACCTCCTGGATATGAGTGTTGAGTTTTCCCACATGTTTTTTTCTCCTTCTGTTTAAAATGTATAGTGATTTTTTTTTTATTTTTTTATTTTTTTAATTTTCTTAATTTAAAAAATTTTTTTTTAATATAAATAAATTATTATAAAATTTTATTATAAAATCGGCCACATGTGATTTCATGCAGCGTCATGTGTGCTATCAACTTGGACATTTTAGTACCTGAAAAAGGATTTTATTCGGAAGAGCGTGTGTTTACTGTGGTTTCAAAGCAGATGATGACTCTCAGCAAGCCATATGCAGTAAACATATACAGTTGAAGACAAAATTATTAGCCCCTCTACAAAATAATTATTGTTTGAAAGTGCTTTGAAACAGAGCTAATCATTTTGTCCTTCTGTACAAAATACTGTACCTTGGTATGTTTGTTTTTATTACGTTTATTATTTTTTTTCCCATTTACAACGTTGCTTTTACATGACATTATTTTTCATTCCATTTATTTAACATTACAGAAAAGAGTAATATGTGTTTATTTATTGCTGTTTGACAACCTGAATTTCAGGGTTAAATATTTAAACAAATAAAAAATGTTGCAGAATCGTGAAATAAATAAATTCCGTCTCTTTCACACCTGTAATGATACATTGTTGCATTTCCCTGGCATTTTAGTCCCCTGTCACACCACACTTTTTGCTCTCATCCCAACCGAACTAAAATTGAGTCATGTGACAACATTCACGTCACTCATTGGCCAGATGTGTCTTTTAAATATTTCTTAAACTGCTTTTCAACTAATCAGAATTGCGGGCAAATTCCATAAATAAAGCAAATAGTCTGGAGAGACGACTGCGCTGGTTTTGTGCCTTTATTAAACTATAGAACTATCGTATATAGTTTGTATTGATTGCTTGAGACAAACTTTTATTATTTACACATTTATTCAGAGAGTGTAGCGCGGATTCGACTGCAAAAAATGTTTGAATGCTGCACGGTCGAAGGCGCTTCGCACTTCACTTCAGGAGAAAGCGTGACACACGGACATTTACCGGGGTTATTCCTCTGCGCAGCGTCACTACGAAAGCGGAATTTAGTCAAAATGCGCAGTCGTTTTTGCATTTGGTGCGGACCAGAGTTCGATTGCCGCTTTCACACCTGCCCAAACGAACCGTTCCAAACAGGGAAACGAACTCTGGTGCGATTCAATCGAACTTAATTCTGGATTAAATGCTTTCACACCTGCCTTTTTTGTGCAGATCTAAATGTGTAACTATACAACAATTCCTTAATCTCAGAATTGTATTGCAACAGTTGCTTTGTGAATAGCAAGTGTGTTAGGCAAAGGTTCAGACAGTTTTTGATGTGTAAGTGTGTTTTTATTCTTGTATTTTGTGGTTTGAAACACAACTTATAAACCTCAGTTTGTGTGTGTGTTTGAGAACTGATCTAGACTCCACCCCTTTGCATTTGATTATGCTGTTTTTAAAGCCACTGACTCCACACTTTCTGCATCTTTTCAAGTACCAACAACGACCATCAGGACAATAATAAGCGCAGTAAAAGACAATTGTTAAACACGGAACAATTTTCTTTTTATCAGTTTTTTTTTGTGATTTATTTTTTTTATTTTTTTCTCAAAGTGTTTTGTATGTATTTGATATTTATTTTCTTGTGCAGGTTAATGGCTTCCTCTAAAAAAGCACTCAAGGTCTCGGACGAGCGCATCCAAGCGTACCTACAGCGACAGAACCAGCACCTGGCTGCAGCCATCACAGACGGCGACCACGAGCCCGAGGTTGACCCCTACGCGTTTGTCGACGGGGATGTTAAGTTTACGTTTTCGGATAAGAAAGAGAAAGGCGGAGGGGAGAGAGAACCCGGAAAGAAGCACAAGGTGAGAAATGTTCTGCATTTTTCATTGGTCACGAAGGCACACTGTGATTATCCAGGGCATAGCGGTGACGTACGATTGTGGTTTCACTTCCGCCACGCAGTCTGTTCCACTGAACCATTGTGTGTAATAGCAACGCATTTAATCGCACAACCCTGTTCTTTTCTTCTCAAGTTAGTTTCAGATTTGTTTGCCAGTCGTTTTAATGCCAAAGCAACATATAGAATGAACAGATCAGATTCATTGTCTGTATCAACGTCGCTTCTGTTATAACATGTTATAACAGAAGTATATGTAGGTTTGTTGTTCCAAACATACTTGAACCCGTGACCTTCTGGTTGCAAGTCCAGCACCTTGACCACTAGGCAACGGCTGCTGTAAATATGTTTTTTTTAGTTTAATTATTTCATCTTGAATACAAAAGCATTTATTGGTCCGTGAACAGTTTCTGCCGTCGGCATCGAGTGCTGGAGCTCACGGAGCGTCCCGTCTGAGACTCTCAGATATTGAAAAGAGGGGGCGACGACAAGCCCTTGTATGTCTGTTGGGTTTTTTTTAAACACACTTTCCGCTGCTTTGGTGACAGTCGCGGGGGCAGAGGGAAAAAAAACTGCTCCTTTTTATATCATCTTTGTCCTGCTCGCCATCCCCTGCGCCGCGCGATCCAGCTCGTTTCCGCCACACTTCATTCGTCTTTGCCAGAAACTCGTTGCAGGTTTGGTCATGTGACGGCGCAGCCACGTTCCCCGTGAAGTGACGCACACGCAGCCGTTTTCACTTGTGGAAAAACACATGGAAAATTGCCCCCTTAACTCCTGCAACACACCCCAGGGTCCCACTATCGATCACGGGGCGGAGAGATCTGCACAAACTGGCGTTTATCACGAGTCAGCCATTAGGATGTGGAGAGGAACAGATTACACTCTTTATACCGAGAGACGACCCGCAGCGTAATGGAATTATCCACGGCGTAATGAATCTCCGCATGGCGATGCCTGCTCGGTCGCATGGGAGGCAGGTTGAGGGTCTGTGGTGGGATTCTGGTGTCATTTGTGTACCTGGGGATCTTCTATCACAGCGGTGTGTGTTGGTAAATCTGCGGGGTGGGAGTTGTAGTTTGCAAGTGAAATGTTTGTATTAATGATGTCCCAATCACACTTTTTATTGGGGTCCATCCTATATTGACTCCTAAATCAGAATTTATATTGGATGGAGGTACGTTTATCTGAATGAAAATAAATGCAAAAAATAATATGAAACTATATATTGATAACCATTTTGTTTTTAATAATAATGTGTCAACATGTTTTACCAAGATTAAATAAGCATAATGGATATATTTATAAAATTTACAATGCATGTAAATTTACTAAACATACAATTATACAGCTGCATAAAATGAATCATTTTTATGCACTAAACGCATAATAAAAACACAGGCGGCAATGTTTGATCTTTTTTCAACTATTTAATAATTTATCTTTTTAATATATTATTAATCGCAATTTTAAATCATCTTATTTTCAATTTGCATTCTCTTTCTTCACTAAGTGTTTTTTCATTTATCTTTAATTGAATAGGACTGAATTGAATTTATCTTTGTTTATCTTAATAAACTTTAAGATACAAATGAAATATTTTATAGTTGAACAGCAGTGACTGTGATTGGTCCATTCACGAGGCTGCAGTTGCTCTTTTGTTGCTTTCACCAATAATCAATGTTTACTTCTAAGACTTCTGAAAATGCACCAGCTCTTCTGTAACAGACATCGCAACGTCTGATCTTGTGCTGATTATTACATGTGCAAACATTAAAAAAAAATGGTATTTTTGACTTTTTATACTGTGCACAGTTCGCTGTTTTGGAAGAATTCCAGAAATTATTTCCATAGGGACAGTATTATAATATTCGATGTGATGTGTGGGAATGTCCTGTCATCGACTTGAACAGCCATTATTAATGCTTCAGGTTTAAGCTGCCATGTGAATTTACACATCATATAGTGCTATATATAACTACTTTTTATTCTGCTTCATTACAGGGAGAAGATGGAAATGCGGCTTTATCGGATGGTAAGTATTGTCCAGTTCATCCTGTTCTGAAGCCGTCTTTAGGATCCTGAGCCCTGGGAATTATTTCACATGCACTTGATTCTCTATTGACAACCATGTTTAGTGTGTTGTTGCCCTGTAAAATTTCTAAAATTTTCTTTAAGATAAAACAAGTTTGTTCTTTGTCCCTGAACTAGAGTTCATAAGCGCAGGCTGTGCAGAGATGCTAAATAACACTCATTTCATCTACTTGTCGAGTTCTCTCTCACGTGGTTTATGTCTCCTGCTTTTAGATGCTCAGCGAGCTGCAGCCCATAACCGAGCCGCTTCAACCAGTCTCATCCATGATTCAGATCTGGCAGTCTCCATCAAAGACCTGGACAACCTCTTCAACTCTGACGAGGACGAGCAAACGGTCCGTATTAAGCCGACTTTCTGCTCACATTTTGTCTTATGCACATGTATTTAACTGACTGCTAGTGAGAAAAGCATGATTGGACAGGATTCCTTTTTGTTGATTTTATTCTCCATTTCTCCGTAGCCGGGCGCACGCAGAGCTGCAAATGGTGCAGATGATAAGTTTGGCAACAAAGAGTCGAAGCCGGCAACACTGGACCCCGTTTCCTGTATCAGTGAGTGCCGTTTCTGTCTCTTAATAGAACGCAATATTTTGATACAAATCATTTACACTATACATACTGCCCCCTGCTGGTCACTAAGGCAACTGTGCTACTGCAAGGTGTCTAAAAGCTTCTTGCTTTCGTTTTAATCATCAGTTTTTATTCTGTATTCCTGATGATGAATATTTTTCATGTACATTTTTTTTTTACTATTATATTTCACTTTAGGTGAGGTTTTGTTAGGCTAAGTAATGGAAAGCAGAGGTGTCCATTATTGTTTCCGAGCTGTGAATACAATGAAAACGGCATCATTTTCTGCATCATTCCACTCACGTGCTTTCTATGTTTCTTTCTTTTCCTCCCTCAGGCACGGCCGATCTGCACAAGATGTTTCCTACGCCTCCCTCTCTCGAGCCGCACATCATGGGTTATTCTCCCATGAACATGGGCAGTAAAGATGGCTGTATGGAGCCAGGTTCTGGCCTGAGCGCATCCGATGGAACAACGTCTCTCAGCGGCCAGTTTAAGATCGAGGTGGAGGAGAATTTCTGTAGCCCCAAACCATCTGAAATCAAGGTGAGACCCTTTACATGTGTTTTGCACTTGTTTTCAGCATTCTTTCACATGCCAGATATAAGATGAAACTGTTTTCCTCAGGACTTTTCCTTTGTCTACAAGCCTGAGTTGTGTCAGCCATTCGTGGGCTGCTCCATGTTCGCCCCGTTGAAGTCATTGCCCAGTCAGTGCCCGCCCACCATCAAACTGCCCGATGAGTGTGTGTACAGGCCCAGCTGGACTGTGGGAAAACTGGAGCTTCTGAACTCTGTACCTGCTATGAATATCTTCAGCAAAGACGGGTGAGTTCCAAACAAACCTGCTGAAACGAAGCCAGGGCGACCGAGATGTTGGTCTTTTAGAAAAGAAACATGTTTTTTTGTCGGTGTATAGCTTCAAGTTAAACTCTAAAAGAAGAATTATACAAATACGTTTGAAATGCTTTACAAGTTATTTATCTCGTTGTTATTTGTTAACATTTCATTTATTAATTATAAAAATTGAAATGTATATATTATATTTTCAGAGACGCTCATGATAATTAATATTTATTAATATCATCATTCATAATAATAATGACAATGTATATTTTTCATTTTATTATATATTATTATATATTGAAATGCTGTCATGTTTGTAGCTGTTACTTACACATTATTATTGTTTTATAGACATACATTCCTTCATTATAGAATTTTCATTTACAAAGTATTGTAATAGTATTCAGCCTATAATGTACTTTTTTTTTACATGACATCGAAGAATTATTGACATTTAAGAATTTTTTTTCTTACATTTTAATAAGTTAAAAAAATTGTTTAATGAAATTTTTCCAATTTGAAATGTAATGGATGTATCAGTAATTTGATTATATTCTTAATGGACACTGATAATTGTTTCTTTGCCAAATGGTAATCTTTTACGTGGAATATAATTTATTCTTGGTTTTCTAACAGTTTACACTTGGCAGTTCTGGTGAGATTCAGCCGAGATCTGTTAGCGGCATTTAGCATCACGTCTCATGTTCTCCGCTGTAG
This sequence comes from Paedocypris micromegethes, assembly GCA_028031935.1. Classification (NCBI taxonomy): domain Eukaryota; kingdom Metazoa; phylum Chordata; class Actinopteri; order Cypriniformes; genus Paedocypris; species Paedocypris micromegethes. The sequence goes on from CM051494.1 coordinate 2,529,754, forward strand.
TACATTCACACCCACACTTCTTTTGTTCTCTGTAAAAGCAGACAAAAAGTAAGAGCTAAGAGCAGGTGTTAATGCACCGATAATTACACTGTCCACCTCACATCAACCTCCAGAACGTTCTCATCGTCCTCGTTTCACCCAGACTGGTTCTGCTTGCTCGCTGGATTAAACATTCAGCTAATCTGGCTTTAATTTTCACCTGCAGTCAGTCAATAATGAACAGCAACATCCACACATGGAGCTTTCGGAGAACAGCATGTTCTTGGCGTGTTTGATGGTTGCAGGAATTCGGTGAAAGCGAGAAGAAAGGGGGGGGGGGTGCGAACGGCGGATGACAGAGTGATAAGTCTAGTCGTAAAGTCCGCGTTTGTTTAACTCAATCCCAAAGCCTTTTATGAGCTAGTTAGGGGTCTTTTATAACCACAGCTGCGGGAGTGGTGGGCTGTGTCTTCAGATGGGGGTCCTTCAAACGGCTGCTTGTTTTTAAAGGCCATCGATTGTCACACTCGGCATTTTTTTCCACACACACACACACACACACACACACACACACACACACATGAACGTATGTTCTATGTAGCACAAGCTGTGCTTTCATTTTTTTGTGCAGCTGCCTGTTGGACAGACTAAAAATAGTCTCTGCCTCCCTACTGGAGGTCTTCTTAGGATACCGGTACAGTAATGCAGCCTGTGATATATTACACATGCATAATAACTGCTCACCCGAGTCTTCCTGTTATACACTCCAGCACCATAGCGGATTCTAAAATACCATCGATAAATTCTCTCTCTCTGTCTCTCTGTCCCTGTCCTCTAATAGTAATATTTACTATTTAAAATATATGCACTATTAATAATATTTATATATATATATATATATATATACATTTTTATGCATAATTATAAAGAAATATTAATATTTAAATAATTATTATAAACATACATACATGCATGTTAAAAATAAATGGTCATATAAAAATATAACTGAAAGTAGTATGGCTAATTGTATTATAGTTACGCATAATAACATTTTGATTCATAACCTTTTTACACTTTTGGTCCTTTTCCTTTCTCTAACTCTGGTTTCGTTTTGGCCATGATTGTTTTGGGGCCTGCTTGTTGATTTTAGGTTGGTTTAAATAAGAGCACAGGTTCACTCTGAGAACCGGAATGACAGAATGCCCCAATTCACACACTTTGTCCGTGTCTTGCTCTGCAGTGAAAGCAGCACAATGGAACAGGAATACATACAGACGTACACGCCGCAGACCCACACGCCGTTCTTGTCCAACAGCGCCCCGCCCAGCATCAGCGGCACCAATATCCTCCCCTCACCAGCCACGCCCCGCTTCTCAGCGCCCACCCCTCGAACCCCGCGCACCCCCCGGACGCCCAGAGGACCAGCCAGTGTCAAATACGAGAACTCGGACCTGTACTCGCCAGCCTCGACGCCCTCCACCTGCAGACCCCTCAACTCAGTGGAGCCCGCAACCGTCCCCTCCATCCCTGAAGCCCACAGCCTCTACGTCAACCTCATCCTGTCCGAGTCCGTCATGAACCTGTTCAAGGACTGCAACTTCGACAGCTGCTGCATCTGCGTCTGCAACATGAACATCAAGGGGGCCGACGTGGGGGTCTACATCAGTGACCCCAACATGGAAGCTCAGTACTCCTGCAGCTGCGGCTTCAGCGCCGTCGTCAACCGCCGCTACGGGAACGGCTCCGGGTTGTTCCTGGAAGACGAGCTGGACATCATCGGCCGGGGTTCGGACGTGAGTCAGGAGGCCGAGAAGCGCTTTGAGGCGTTGCGGAGCATTTCGCTGGAGAAAAACGGAGGTGGAGGCAAAGACGGCGTCCCAGACGAGCTGATCGCACTCCTACAAGACCAGTGCACCAACCCATTCTCCCCCATATTGGGTTTGGAGTCAGAAGGGTCGTCTGCTCACGGTCCGGGCTGTACCGGTGTACCTCCGTGTGTGCGTGTAGAGGAGAGAGACTTCCACTCCGACTGCTACCTGGCTCTTGAACACGGGCGGCAGTTTATGGACAACATGTCTGGTGGGAAGGTTGACGAAGCGCTGGTGAAGAGCACGTGTTTGCACCTTTGGGCCAAGCGCAGCGGTGAGAGGATTCAAATTGTTGCTTTATTTTTCGCCTTTATTTCCTCAAATTGCTGTGATTGGTATGCACACAAAAACTAGTCTATTTCAACCAACTTTCAATTAAACTTTTCTTTTAACCTAGAGTAGCATTCACTGCAATAATTTGCCATAAATCATCAACAGCTTCTACTTACTGAAAAAACGAAATCACTAAATATTTAAATGCTGTATAAATTCATTTAAACAAATATTTTTTAACCTTCATTTTTTTCGTTTGCTCTATACATTGATTTTTATTTACGTTATATTTTCCTAAACGTTTGTTCTTAAGGAAATCTTGATTTTTGAATCATTGTCGTTTAATGATGTTTAGTGTTCAATATTCTAATGAGTCTGATTTCACACAAGCAAGATGAGAATCTAAATTCTTTAGCATCACTACTCCATCTATGATGGGGAATCATTCAGAGCTCGGGTTTGTGTGCTGTCTGTGCTGAGCTCCGCTGTGTTGTGTTTCTCTCTACAGCGGTGGATGTCAGCGCGCTCTGCTCTCAGGATGTGTTGAGGGTTCTTCTCTCACTTCAGCCGGTTCTTCAGGATGCCATTCAGAAGAAGAGGACCGTTCGCTCCTGGGGTGTCCAGGGTCCGCTCACTTGGCAGCAGTTTCACAAGATGGCGGGAAGAGGGTCTTATGGTAAGAATCAAGAGCACTCTGGAAATATTTAGGGTTTTTTTTCCCTTGTCATTTATTTAGTGTACATGCAATTGAAATGATAACATGACTGAAGTAAGGGGTAACAGAAAGTTCACTAATTGTGCTTATATTTAGTGCTTGTAAAATGTTCACGTGCATTAGTCAGCCTGGAAAAAAGTGTTATAATTGTCATTTTTGTAGTGTTCTCTACATACAATACAATGGCATAATATAAAAGCCTACCAAGTGTGTATTATGTTTATTTATGAGGGCGCGTTTTGCAGTCAGACTGTATTAAAGCAGCTTTTCACCACCATAAATTACCAATACAACAGTTATCAAACTCCCAGTGTGAACACTGATATAATAATTATAATAATTATGGGCCAGCTCAGAAACACACACACACACATACCGAGTGTTTTTGTGAGATTGGTTCTCCAATATGAAGTAATTCAAAATAGGCTTAACTTGATATAAGAAAATGCTGTAAATGTTGTGACTTAAATAGGTGACAATATTTACAAAGTTCTATATGATGTATCATACATGACCTTTTCCAGCACTGGTGGAATTCTGTCCATTCACTCAGTGTTGTTGTTCCCACACTAGGCACTGACGAGTCTCCGGAGCCTCTTCCTATTCCTACTTTCCTGGTTGGGTACGAGTACGACTTTGTTGTCCTGTCTCCCTTTGGTTTGCCGTATTGGGAGAAGCTTCTGCTGGACCCCTTTGGTTCCCAGAGGGATGTAGGATATCTGGTCCTATGCCCAGAAAGCGACACACTACTCTGTGGAGCCAAGAGCTTCTTCAGAGAGTTGACTGCAGTCTATGAGGTAAGCGCGTGTCTATGATGAGCACATGAGCAAAAAGGTGCTTCTAACTTATCCACTCTAATTGGTTTTCGACTTTATTTCCTGAACAGTCCTGTAAGCTCGGTCAGCATCGGCCGATTTCCAGAGTGCACGCGGACGGCATCGTCAGAGTGGGCGGAGCTTCAGCCAAGAATGTGTCGGAGCAGCCTGTGAGCGATTGGTTCTTAAAAGCAGCAAGTGGCAGCGGAGATGCCTTTTCTAAACTCAAGCTGTTTGCACAAGTCTGCAGACACGATCTCGGTATGAAAAACTCTCTTACTAGTCAGAATAAGTCTTTCTCAATATTCAAATTTTTTTTTTCATTTATTTTTTTAGCTCCTTACCTCGCCGCACAGCCGTTGGACGGCTCCCTTCTCATTCAACCAAATCCACTCCTTTCTTCTTCCCAATCATCATCCTCTCAATCTTCAGGCTCAGCCTTGTCCAATTCTCAAACCTCAGTGGCCTCCGGAGGCGCTGTCCTCAACAACAATGCACCCAGTAACAGTGGGTGTGGCCTGCCAAGCACCTCCAATAACACCCCGTCCTCCACCTCCTCCTCTTCCTCAGGCCCTCAGGGCAGCAGCATTCAGTCTGCCAAGCCCAGCTCCTTCCCTCCGTTTGGAGTCCAAAGTAGCAACTCTCAGTCCGGGGCTCCAGGTCAGCAGGCTGTAACCCAGAATTCAACACTCTCCGCAGACAGTTCAGGAATCAATAACCAGACTCAGGGCCTATCAGAACCACCAGAGAGGTGGGCACTGTCATATATTGTCAACAAGTACGGTTTTACAGGTGGGTTTATTTTAAACACCTTTCTCTTTGCTTCCCGCAGTACCATGGAGAGAGAAAAGGTTGGGGTTCCAACAGACGGGGAATCCCACGCCATCACATATCCACCTGCCATTATGATCTATATAGTGGACCCCTTCTCGTATGAGGAGGCAGATCCTGCGGCATCACAGTCGAGTGTTTGGACTCTCGGGCTCCTGCGCTGCTACATGGAGATGCTGCAGGCCCTTCCAGCTCATGTTCGTAACTCCGTGTTTGTCCAGGTGAGTAGCACGACTTTGATCAGTAGTCTGTCGTTTAAGTACGCAAAGTGATGATTCTAGTTTAGTGATTAACACATTTTCCCAAAAATGTGTTTTCTAAGATTGTCCCGTGCCAGTATCTGCTCCAGCCTGTGAAGAGCGAAGAGAGGCATCTCTACGCCCAGCACCTCAAATCTCTGGCCTTCTCCGTCTTCACGCAGTGCAGAAGGCCTCTTCCAGTCTCCACCAATGTGAAGTCACTGACAGGTTTTGGCCCTGGCCTTGCCCTCGACACCTCGCTCAGGAACCCCGACGTAAGTTTAGTTGAGATTCGCTCGCCACTTCCAAAACATCTTGAGCATGAACCTGGTCTGCTTTAGAATGAAGGTAGACAGACATACTGCTGGACAGACATGATGCCAGATAGATGGATGGTTGGTAGAGCTAATTCATTTTTGAAAGATCAAGTTCTGAGCATTTGTAAAGATTGTGATCTCAATTCCACCCCCATTGTGATCTTAATCCAGCATTTATATGATCGAGCCAAACATGCACTCTACTGTGTCTCCACAAAGAGTTTTGAGCAAGCAATCAGGTTTCCATGTCGCTCATGTTGAGTGAGCCGTGCACGTGTCTTCGCGCTCGTGCAAAGCAGATCCACTCCGTCCTCACCCTCCGCGATGGGTCCTATAAATAATATCGGTTTAAAACATTTTTCGCAGATATAAAAAAATTGTTACACCAGATAGGAAGACAGTTGAACGGAGTGATTACAAGGGACTATGTTTGATTGATTTATTGATTGGTTGGTTGATTGACCTAATCAGCTCTTATTAAAACTCTTATTAAAAATCAATCAATCAATAACCCAATCTTCACTCGTTTAATTGCTCCTCTCTGTTTTTTTTTTCTTTCATGAATGATTCTTTTCCATTCTCTCTGAAACAAACCAATGCCTTGATTCTGAATCTCTCCAAGCCTGTGTTTCTGATCTCCTCCTCAGCTGGTACCCCAAAAAAGCTCTTTAGTGGCTCTCGTTGTTGTACGAGAAGCCGGTGGCGTGTGGAGACTGTTACACTGACCTCCCTGTCCAGGAACAAAACCAAAGGGGACTCGTACAACCCAGCCGCTCTCTTTCCATTATCTGCTTGGGTAGCTCTGTGAGACCAGCCTAATAGCATCTGACTTGCATGTTTTGGTAGAGGTATTTGAGAGCTCTCACTTGCTCTCCTTTCTCTGCTGGGCTATTTGTAGAATCCAATTTTCTCGCCCTGTTCACTGCCCCCCCCCCCTCCACTCACAAAAGAGGTGTGACTACTTGGTAGGGGTTATTGATTTCAAACGGGAGGGGAAAGGTTATGTCCGTGTGTTTGCTTGGACGTAATCACGTTTAGAGGTTGCTGCTGGACCTCACCTTTTCACTTCAGACGTGCTGTTTGGATGTTTTGTGCCTTTTTTAAAACAATCTTTGCTGCTTTTACCTCTAAGCTTTGCTCCTTTGTGCGCAGAGACCCGAGTGTTTGCGTCTTTACACACCTCCCTTCATCCTGGCTCCCACTAAAGACAAGCAAACTGAGCTGGGGGAGACCTTTGGTGAAGCTTCTCAGAAGTACAACGTCTTGTTTGTGGGTTACTGCCTGTCACATGATCAGCGATGGCTGCTGGCCACATGCACAGACCTGTACGGAGAGCTGCTGGAAACCTGCATCATCAGCATAGACGTTCCTAACAGGTGAGTCAGTTTCTTCAACTATGGCTCTTTCGTCCTTCAACGGGAATGTGGGTTGAAAGAGGCCATTATGTCCTATGTGATGCTGAATCACCGTTGGAAAGCCTTTCAAAAGTTCCCGGCACCCTCATAAGGAAATAGATCATTAAAATCTACGTAGCTTTTTTATTATTATTTATTTATTTGTTTCATTTCGAGAGTTTGCATGCAACACCACCTTATACCTAGTCCTAGATGATATGAGAATACGGTTTACACTGATTCTGCCTTAATAAAAAAAGAAAAAAAAAGTATTACGATACAAATATGTAATTGTGACAAGTTTTACTGTAGTTGCACAATGTATTCAAGTAGTTACAGTGTTACAACATACACTATGTTACAAGACAAACACACAAATAGACCACAGTGCACCATGCATGTATACTCAGTGTGAAACTTGTGATTGATGCTTGCAACACAAACTCTTGATATCAGGTCTTATTGTTGACAATGCCACCCGCATATCGTACTCAAGTGAAAGAAGCCTATTTCTTTGTTTCGATTTCGATTCTGATTTCAATCAGAACAACAAGTAAAAATCGCGCCATAAAGATTTGTAGGCGCGCAGACTAGACCTGAGCAAGAGTTCACAGGGTGCGCGCGCTCGGTTCAAGCTATATCGAGTTGCGCTCGCTCGCTCGCTTTTTCGCGAATCTTTTTGGCACTATATTGATCCCATACCCTCAAAAGATCTGATCCGGTTGGGAACCACTGCCGTAGATGGTCAATTCTTGTACATTGTGTCTGTATTAGCATAAACCAAAAGTAAACTTCTGTAGTTGTCTTAAGGTTTTTTTGTTCTTTTTCATAGAGCACGAAGGAAAAAGGGTTCTGCCCGTACACTGGGCTTACGGAAACTGTGGGAGTGGTCACTCGGTTTGGTGCAGATGACATCATTGCCATGGCGAGTGGTGATTGGTCGACTAGGAAGAATAGGGCATGGAGAGCTGCGAGGTATTTTTATAATAATTTAGTTTTCATAAAAGGGTCATTTATGTACTGTATTTTTATACTCCTATACTGTGCATTAGTCCGTCTGGAATAGAGTAAAATAGTGTACTCCTATGTATATTAATAGTACAAAAAAATCAACACTGCAGCTCATAAATCTAAACATTTGTTGATTAAATGTAGAAATTATTACACACATTTTAATATATTAAACATAATATGAAGTATACCATGCCTATGTTGATTATATTACATTCAAAATTGTGTTTTTACGGCTGTGTGTCTCTCAAGCATCATTTAAACTGTATCTAGACACATGTCTCGTCTCAGCTGCAGATGTTCTTAACCATGGGAATGAATAACGAGTTTATTCTTTCTTTTTCCTCCAGACTGGAGTATTTTACTGAGCAGGCGAAATCTACAGTCAGTGTCTCGGAGGCTTAAGGAGATGTGTAGGATGTGCGGCATCTCTGCTGCTGACACTCCCAGCATCCTTAGCGCCTGCTTAGTTGCCATGGAACCCCAGGGCTCATTTGTCATCATGCCAGGTAGGGTCTTTTTTTTTTTTACCCGTTTTTGTCCATATGGTGTGTGGGGGGTCTGATGTAATGATGTAACCAGTGATAAGTTACATGGCTAAATAGTTTACATTCTTTGAAAGATTTTGGTGTCGTTCGGTTTTTGTATATTTTTCAAAGGAATGCGAAACTGTCCTGGTTGATTTAAATTTAGCTCATTTTGTTAACCTGGAACTGGCAAGCGTCTTTTCAACAAATGAAGCTGTTGAGCTGTAAAATGTTGCTCTCCTTGTGTCTCTGCTGCATGAATAATGGCCTTCGTGTGCCTGTCCCCATCTGATATACACCCCCGTGTCTCACAGTCTCATAAAGCACTCCTCTCCGTTCCTTCTGATCTCAGGCCTGAAGTGATGATATTGAAAATCAATGGCTTTACTTGACAAAAGCTTTTTATTCTGTCAAAGTATGAAGATGCACTGCGTCTGATGGATTTTCCCATCACTCATCCAGTTTGAAAGATTTTGAGATGTCGTTCACACAGAAATCAAACTGGCTTTTAACCTTTTATTTTCCCAATCGATAAACCAAGAATCGTTGTTCGCAGGACGGATCGTGTTGTGCTGGGTTGTTCTTCTGATTCCTTATTGAATGTGCACGTTTTCTCTGTTCAGACTCCGTGTCGACGGGTTCTGTGTTCGGACGCAGTACTACGCTGAACATGCAGACGTCTCAGCTGAGCACGCCACAGGACACGTCCTGCACACACATCCTGGTGTTTCCCACCTCTGCTTTCGTGCAAGTCAACAGCTCTAACCACGAGAACATCGACATTAACTTCAACCCTGGCAATGGTGAGTGACACCTGACTGTCACATGTTAAGACACATTTAAAAATTAAAATTAACATTTTTGGAAAAAACCTTGCGAAGAAAAGGTGTGCCTTTATGAAAAAAGATAAAGATATTAGTTATTGATTAAATACGAAATAATAATATTAGGGGACGGTTTTTGAAGCACTGAAAGCTCCTGATTGTTCAAAAACATCGGCAGTGCAACAAACATATTTTTATGTTGTTATAGAGTTTTTTCATTGATTAAATAAAAATATAGATGAAAACATGAGAAAATAAAACACGAGTTTAAGATAGTTCAAACTAAAAGATGATGAAAAAAATTATTATTTATATATATTTTTTTTATACATATATACATTTGTGCTGCCAGTATGCCATCAATTTAAAAAAATGTATTTTGTCTACAAGATTTGCATTATTTTTGATATGCAGTGTCTCGTTATATGAGCAGCCTCGTGTTCCTGCATGTGCTGAGAGAGAGTGAAAGACAAAGAAACGGAGAGAACCAGACTAAGTAATGGAGAGCGCAAAAGAGATCGACCCAAATTGAAAGAGACTGAGAGAGAAAGAAAGAAAGTGTGGGAGGAAGAGAGAGATTATTAAATGTGGATTAATGGCATTTCATGACCAAATGTTTTGGCTTGTTCAATCTTCAGATGGATCGGATCCAATCGGAGGAATCTTCGACTTACTGGCACAGGAAAACGACCTGGTGGATACGGACATCATAAACATCTTACCTGCCTCGCCCACCACCTCGCCTGTCCACTCACCTGGTTCCCAGTACCCACACGGAGGAGACGGGAGCAAGGTACCAGCATTAGCATCAGCAGGACTGCTACTCACATCACGCCAGTGTTTGTCCTCCGAGCTGTTGTCTTACCAGTTGCGTTTCTCTTTTCCTCTTCGTCAGGGTCAAAGTACAGACCGAATGGAGTCACATGAAGAAGCTCCCAATATCCTCCAGCAGCCTCTCGCTCTGGGCTATTTTGTGTCCACGGCTAAAGCAGGTCCACTGCCCGACTGGTTCTGGTCTGCGTGTCCTCAGGCTCAGAACCAGTGCCCTCTTTTCTTAAAGGTAACACAGATTTACCCTCGCGTCTGTTTTTATACACGTTTTGCTGAACGTTCTATTGTCTGTTGTGCTCCATATCGGGTCACAATGCTGCTTGGAAATAAATACTTCATGTCATTTGCGTTCAAAAGAGATAAAATGCAGTTTTTTTTTTACCAAGCTGCTCGCTCGCTCATACCTGCCATACGCGGTCCAGGTCACATGTCTTTCTGTTTGCTCCTCATGCAGCATTTATAGAGATTCTTGCAATGGGGGACTGTGAATAATTCATCGCTCCTAGTTTGGAGCAGTCTACTGTTGGTCTGTTTGAAGAAAAGAATAAGAGGAAATGGAACGATACACGGGGAGCGAGGGAATCGAGCTTGCAAAATGTGTTGACATGAATTATTAAGCAAGAGGACCTAATTTGATAAGCAGCTGTTCGGCTGAGGACTTGCTGATCCGTACCTACAGTGGCAACTGTAAATGGCTAAGAGGGGCTAATCTCAAGGCTAGCGCCCACCGGGATGGTTTTTCGTAGGAGGGTCTTGTGACGTTTGTTACATTGAACACCCAAGTGTTGTTCACCCGCTGATTAAGCGAGTGGCATGTCATTTCTCTGAACAACACAAGGAGGCGCTGAGCAAACCTTTGCTTGTGTCAACAACAGTGTATTGTTATTACCTCTGCTTCCTCGTACTAATTTTTCTGTATTTAGCGGGTTCCTGTTCAGTTGTTTGTTTTCTCGCTCACTGGTTTTCTCGTCTGTCTTACCTCTGCTTCTCTATGCTCTCTCCTCAGGCCTCTCTACACCTCCATGTGTCTTCAGTGCAATCGGATGAGCTTTTACACAGCAAACACACTCACCCTCTGGACTCCAGTCAAACCTCTGATGTTCTCAGGTACTGCACACTTTCATCATTTCAATGGATGCCGAGATCTAAGGAACGATAATCCGGACAAAAAAGGGTTTGCAAATTGTGTTAGCAAATGTGGTTAGGATTATAAAAGCGGTAAAATCATTAATGAAATGCTGGAGTTGAAGTCACCGCCCACTGTGCAGAAGCCCCTCCCCCTGTTGTTGATTGACTGTTTCAGTGAAAAGCGATAAGACTTGATTTAATTGAATTTTGAGTTTTGTCTGTTGCTTTGCGTTTTGGCCAGTTGTTAGATTTAAATTGTCATATAAATTGTGAATTGTCACGTTCACAAACTCTTTCGAAGTTTTATTTTACTTTCAAAGTTTTGTCTGCATGTCGCTGACCCCCCATGTCTCTCCTCCGCAGATATGTGCTGGAGCAGTACAACGCCCTCTCCTGGCTGACCTGTGACCCCGCCACACAGGACCGGCGCTCCTGCCTCCCCATCCACCTTGTGGTGCTCAATCAGATGTACAACTTCATCATGACTATGTTGTAACAGTCACGGAGCAGAACTGAGAACCGAGCCTCATCAGGGAATGAACAGCGAGCGAAGACGAACCTCCTCTTAACTAAAGTGCTGGACTTTATGCGTTGATGTGAAGCAGGAAGGGATCTGGGTAGACAGTCACTACACCGAGACCCAGCACTGTGGTCACTGGGTTCCTCCTGTAGGTTACAACGGATTCAGCCCGTTCTTCAATCAGTCTGTATGGAGACGAAATCTGTACGAAATCTGATGGGAAGGAACTTCAGTGCTCTATATAATGAGAGAATATTTGGTTTTAAAACCTCTACTTCCCTGTTTCCTTTGGATGGAATTGTATATCCAAATGAAATGCCTGCATCTGTCTTATTTATTGTAAGTTTTTAAATGTATAATTTGTCTGATTTCTTAACTTCTATATATATATATATATATATATATATATATATATATATATATATATATATATATATATATATATAAAAGCTCTGGAAGGTTTGTATCACCTTCTTGCTTTAAAGCAATTGGTCAGAATCTATGTAATTGTCTTAAATTTGAAACGAACAAGAAAAGCCCACTAATTAATGCGTGAGATGACTTTGCCGTAGGTCGCTTTTAGAGTATTATTTTTTTGTAAGGGAGACAGATTATTTGTATTGTTGCGATGTACAGAAGGTTCTTGTCCACGCCTGTGTGCGCGGACGCTATACAGCTAAAGCTATAGCTGCACGGGATTTGTACAGCAATGAAGTTCACTGTGTTTAAAAACAAAGAGGTACATTGTCGTATATTGTATTTTATACCACACATTTAGACACGGAAATGAAAAAAACTGCAATATATAAATAATTATATATGAATGCCGCACCAGCCTTGGGTGGCCCTGCTTCTGTTTTAGGAATAAAAGAATCAATTTCACCTCTTTTCTGTGCTTGTGTTTTTTGGGGACAGTGATGTGAAATCTTCATGATGAGGAGGAAGAGCTGCAGGTTTTTTTTCTGTTATATTTGGCTCTGAAGAACGGGAAATGACTCGGTTATAATTCATCTCACCTCATCACGCACCTCAAAATCCAAGTTTGCATCACATCTCAACCATGCTAGAGACTCACTGACCACAAACATGATTTTTGTGTCGTGTGACCGTAAACGGACTTGGAAAGCTGATCTCGGCTCGCCATGTTTGTGCACATAGAAAGATCTGTTTCTGTATTCTACTCAGATCAGGAAATATACTGGATCCTGTGAGACTCGGGGAGGTTACTCCTGTCCTCCACCGACTTCCAGACCGCAATTGTATGATTTTCATGATTTAATGACATATGATTTTTTTTAAATATGAAAGCTCCAAAATCAGGGGTCATGCACATGCTTTTATTTACAGCATATGATGATACACTAGCGTTTACACACACGCACCCTAATACCACAGATGCATCTCAAACTCCCTGATCACAATGAATGTGGATGTGACCTTGAAAATGTGAATATAAATGCATTTTGTTTTAAAATAATAATGCATTAGAAATGCTTTCATTCAATTTAAAAGTGTTTGAAACGTCTCTTGAGTGCGCAACATTGGAGCGTGTGTGTGCGTGCCGCGCTTGTGTATGTATGAATAACGCGCTAAAAATAGTTACCGTACATTATGAACACATACTTAAAACGTTTATACAGTTTGATGATCATTAATAAATGTCGGGTTTGGGTTGTTGGCGAAGGTTCACTGGCTGCGTTTTAAACCGTATAATCAGCCTATGTAGGGAACCAACATGTAATTATTTAACGGTACGGGAAATTTCGTTTACTGCGTGTATGTTTGTCTAGAAATTGTATAGTATAACTGCATTATCTATTTTCGTTGCTCTCTTTGTGCGTGTTTTAACAGCGAGGATGGATGCTCCCTATGAAGGCAACTCGGTAGGTTTTGGAACGCAGACTGAATTCAGCATCCACCACTAGCACACCACACAACAGCGAGAAGAGCCCTGGCGTTAAAGCCGTTTAGTGCTCTTAATTCTATCCTGTTTTTATGTCGGACATTGTAAATACCCTGACGGAACCCCGCACTAAAGCAACATTTCTAAACTGGGCAATCTTAGCTGTTAATGTAATGTTGAAACTTATAAGAAATTCATGAAGCGATGTCTTCTCATAGCTTGCGCTAGCTGTTAGCTTTAGCGTACCGGTAAGTTCTAGTGTCAAAGCCCAAATAGTTCAACTTCCTGCTGCCGTGAATTTCAGGATAGGTCGTGGTTTGCCTAGGCCTCGGCGCTTCTTTAGCCGGCTAACGTTTCTTTCGATTGCCAACAACGCGAATAAAACATCAGGTAAGAGAATTTGAGTTTCTGTTAACAAATACAATAAAATAAAAAAAATGTAAAAATTAAACACGTTAGAAGGTTAATTGCAGCATCTTTAACGGTAAAAGTTTTAAGAAGTCTGTGAACAATACACAAAAAACCAACAACATAACGACAATTAAAAATAAGTTGAATTTCAAACGATTTTCCCCACAAATCTACAACATTATATAAATATTATAGATGAGCTAGGATTGTTACTTTTTTTATTTAGATTAATCTTGAAATGAATCTCACAGTACACATACAGGTATTGTACATTTGTACTAATGCACAGTTTTCATGTTTAAAGTATAGTACAATAATGTCAATTTTAATAAGCCAAAGTGTCGCTGACATTAATAATACACAAGGTTTATATGGTACATTTTGTGGGGTAATTATTATTATTGTCGTTGTTGTTATAATAATAATAATAATAATTATTATTGTTTTTGTTATTATTGTTATTATTATTAATACATATATTAAATATTATGAGCTTTGTTCAGTTGTGTTCAAAATCAGGAGTGTTCAGTGATGTATGTTAGTGATGTTTGCTTCCCGAGTCTAGAGAACGTTTCAGTGCAGAGGTTAACGCCGCGAGCGCATTTGCGCTATTCATTTCAGTTTTAGTTCCTTTTAAAAAATGTCTTGCATATGTGTCTATCTCGTTATGGAGAGAATTTAGCGTGTGCATCCTTGATAAAATATCAACAGGAAAGTCATCACACCTTGAGTGTAAAAGAGTTTCAAACTGAGAGTTATTTAAAAGCAATAATCTTTTAATAGTGCAATAAGTGTCCTTGTGTTAACGGCACACCACTAATACATAGTGTATTACCCATTGTTGTTTTGAATAACATTTGATACAGTTTTAATTCAGATGAATGGATGAATTTTGCAACCCATCTTTCCTTCAAGTAGGATGACGGACAGTTCCGGTCTTCAGTTTGTGAGCCCCTTTGCCTTTGAGGCCATGCAGAAGGTGGACGTGGCGAGACTGGCGGCCCTGAGCGACCCCGAACTGCGGCTTCTGCTGCCCTGTCTTGTCAGAATGGCCCTCTGTGCCCCCGCGGATCAGAGCAGTGCCTGGGCACAGGACAAGAAGCTCATCCTGCGGCTGCTGTCAGGCGTGGAGGCTGTAAACTCCATTGTGGCGCTGCTGTCCGTGGACTTCCACGCACTGGAACAGGATGCTAGAAAGGAGCAACAGCTGAGGTGAGTCCAGAGGAACCCTAGTGGACTGGCCGAAGCGCTGGGTGTGTCAATATATGACCTTATCTGGCTAATACTACAGTATCGGATTTGATGGATTGAATGAACAGTTTAATTCATCAGTAGAGTTGGATAATTATGATGTTATATCAGTATCAAGTCAAAGTCAAAGAAACTTTATTTGTCCCCGAGGGGCAATTAACGAGACAGTACAAAGCAGCAGTGTAGCAGTAAATAAAGAAACAGTAAATAAAGAAAAATAAAGTGCAAGGCGCTGTGCATAAGATCGGTAGACATGAGATAAGAGACAATTATCTTATAGTATTTGGCTAATATGTTTGAGTTGGATTGATTGATTGATTGATTAATTTAAAAGTTAATTTCATTGTGCTGTAGGAGTGGGTGATACAGTTGTGCTAAACTATTTCTGGTTGTTTCCATTTCTGGCTGAACGATAGGGCGACACGACAGACGCAGCAATTGTTTGCAAATAAAACGGCAGCAAAAATATCAAAAAAGATTTTTGGTGCTAATCATTCAGGATTATGAAATATTTAATCAAAAAATATTCACATTTTTCATTTTTCAAATAATTCAAAAATGTAGTTGTCATATACTAGGGGTGGGACGAGACACTTTTCCCACGAGACGAGATTTAGATTTTTTTTTAAATAAAAAAAGTCTTTGATAAAATATAAGGAGAGCAATATTCATCTGTATTTTATTTAACTAAAACATTCAAAACTGTTGATGCATTTCACTATTTCTATGCCGTTTTCATCAATTGCATGCAGTGATAACCAGATAACCAACATAATATTGATCATACAAAATTTGATGCCATAAATAGCCAGGCAAGTAATTTCACAAAAAATGTTAACTGTCAATAGTATAAAAAATCCATTAAGCGCAGTCATTAAACACTTTTTATGGACAGACAAGTCTTCCAGTAACTAGCAAAGAATGGTAGAATGATTTTGGCATCAAGTTCAACTCAACATCAATGTACTGTACTTCATTATGATTAAATTCACTGTTCATTTTAGCTCTAAAAACCCCAAATTTTGTATTACATGTTGCAATGCAGAACATACCGTGGCATAAGATAACATGTAGAATTTAAACCATATTTATTGAAAGTGTCCAGTCAATTATTGTCCAGATCAAGTGAAGGACGTGAGGTTCTTTCCCTTCACGATGTCGCTGGTGAGACTCACATCATCTGAATGAGTTGTACACCAGTAATCAGCTGCTTTTCTCTCATATTTCGGCTCTACTGCAGCGAGAGTGAATCGTTTAAATAGCAATGTATTACACGTGTATTAGACACATTAGAGTAAACTCACATGTGCAACTTATGACAGTTTGAAATAATCGGTTTTATTTTACAAACACATTTTATTAAAGTTTAACTCGTTCGCTCTATCATCACAAACAAACTTAGTGTGTGACCTGTCGCGGTGGACGGGGCAATGAATGAGATCCGCTCACTCATAGGGAGAAGTCGTCAAATGAAACGCGAGTGCAAGGATCCGTGCGCTCAACTCGAGCTGCTCATGCTAAAACCGGGACAATCGTGCACGAATCCTTGAAAAATATTTGATTCCACGCACTGTAGCAAAGATGGCGCCAAATTCTCGCGATATCACGAGATGCAACCGTGCCACGAGATCTCGTCACACCCCTGTCATATACACATTACTCTTGGTACAACATGCAATGAAATGAAGTGTATTTTTCCAATCGTCCAGCTTTTAAACATGGGGTGGGGTGGTGCATGCGAGAAAGAAATACAAAAGTTAAGAGAAAAATACAATAAAAACAAAATAAATAAAGTAAGATAAAATTTGAATAAAAACGGTTACTGCCGTGCAGGTACATGTTGCATTTTCAGAAATACTCTGCATATTTTCAGGCACAAGGCCGGCAGCTCTAATGGCGACAGCATCCTGGTTTCTCAGCTTCAGCATGGCCTGACACTAGAGTTTGAACACAGCGACCCCCTCCGAAGACTCCGCTTGGCCTTAAGTGAACTGTTGGCCATTATGAACAAGGTGGTTTGTCTCTCCTTTGTTTTCTCTTTGCATAATCTGCGAGCGAAGGAATGAATTGGAATGAATTGAATGTGAGTTTTGTTCTGCTTCTAATGATCGGCAGGTTTCTGATTGCAACGGGGAGTTTTTTCTGAAGTCATCCGAACTGTTCGAGAGTTCGGTGTACCTGGAGGAAGTTGCTGATGTGCTCTGCATCCTGCAAGCAGGTGATCCACAAGAAAACCTTCAGCCGAGCTTTAAGATTTTCATAAAGTGCACAATTTTGTTGAATTCTACCTATAACAACGTGTAAAATTACAAGCATATTAGAAAAATTCAAGGAGAAAGAATATTTTTTTCACAAGAAGGCAGTATATTTATTCTACACACTAATTATTTAGTACACACTAGTAATTAAGTACACACACACATGGGCGTATCAATTTATGTGTGTTTGTTCTTATAAATCTATATGTATATGTTGTATACAGATCTTTATTCTATCTGGTGTAGCTGTATATGCAATGCATCAAATCAAACCAAAGCAGCTTTATTTATGTATAAAGCACTTGAAAACAACTGGAGTTGACCAAAGTATGGTACACAAACAATGTCCATCCAACAAAAAAAAACAGCAAAACAGAAACAATATAATACATCCAACGCTTAAAAACAGCATAATAAAATGACAATAAAAGCACAGATTAAAAATAAGTTTAAAAATAAGTGTTTTTACTTAAAAACAGTCTAATATACAGCGGCAGAGTGTACAAAAAAATAATTAAATACACAAAAATCATAATAGGAGTACAATACAACAGTCATTTTTAAAAAGCTAGTTTTTCATACATAATCTGGAAATGAAAATAATATCTTGTAATCGCTTCGGTCGAAATTGATCCTCTTAGACTGAAGGAGTAACAACGTCCGAACAGTCAAGTGCTGGGAATGTATGATCACCACGAATAATGAAGAAATGTAAGGTGCGATTGTAAGCGTGGTGTTTGCCGTCACCAGAGCTGCCGTCTCTGCTGCCCATCATCGAGGTGGCAGAAGCCCTGCTGCACGTGAGGAACGGAGAGTGGTTCCTCTGTCTGCTGGTGGCCAACGTCCCCGACAGCTTCAATGAGGGTGAGTGATCCGTCTCAGTGCTTCTGATCTTAATTCAGATCTGATTGCAGTCTTTTCTTCATTTACGTAAACCCACTGCAATACCCTTTTTTCGTCTTGCGTTGCCCGTAATGTACAAATCTCATGGTTGGTCTTATTTAGTTGTGGCTCTGGCATCCGAGAGGCTTCGATTTCCATTTTGATGAGTTTAGCTGCTCATCATCTTCAGTCGCGCAGTTGCTTTAGATGCTCGTACTACCAGAAATAAAACCACTCCATGCCTCTGGTGTCTTTTCATCACTTGCTTTCTTGTTGCATCAATAGCTTACTGCACGAGGTTCCATCCAGAGCCAGTTTGAGACGTTTCATGATACTGAATAGGCAATTCTCAAGGCTCATTACCTAGACAGGGTTTTTCATCGAGAGAGAATTCCGCTCAAGGCTGAATCATTAAGTCTGTGGAGATGCTGTGTAATCAGATGCAGTATTGCCGCTGACCCAGCTGGGTTTTCTCTCAATCAGCCGGGCTTTTTTCCCTCGCATGATTGGAAAAACTAATATCATTCCATCGCTAATCATAAAATTACTCTGTGATTCTGTAATCGCTCCAGTCAGTAAACACTCTCCTGCGCTTAAACGAACCAACAACCAGAGAGAGCTTGAGCGCTTATTTACGCCAGTCTGGCTGGAAAATAACATTTGATTTTGTTTGCATTTACTTCACATATATTTGATCCAAAGCGACTAGCAGAAGGAGCAGATCTGGTTCACAGTTTTGCTCAAGAACATTTCACCACTGGTTCGGATTTGAACCGTCCAGCTGTCTGACCACTAAGCCACTGCTCTTTTCTGCACTTTGTGATGGTTTTTGATGACAAGTTATGTCTCAGTATTTGAACATGTTTTCACTTGGAGTCGAGAATGCTCCACTTGTTCAATAATTTTTGACCCTAAGCGGATATTTTCATATAGTTTCATGTTTAAACCAAGCTTTATATGTCCAGTTTGCCGAGGTTTGATAAAGAACGGCGAGCGGCAGGATGAGGAGAGCCTGGGTGGCCGGCGAAGGACGGAAGCTCTCCGTCAGCTCTGTCACATGAACCCTTCTCAGGCGCTGAACATCAGAGCCATGGTGGTGAGTCCACAGAGTCATCTGAAACGCTTTCCAGAGCAATAATGGGGAAATTGAATGATTCTCACAATATCAACAATATTGATATTATATGAAGATATTTAGTGAAACAACAAAAACGAGATCGATACCATATACGGATTGATACTAACACTACATGTTGAGTTTATTATCTGGGTGCAGTTGTGCTAATAGAATAGAATATACCGTATTTTCTGGACAAAAGCAAAAAAACACAAGTATAGTACTGGTAGTTTGTTCTGTACAAGATAATTTTTTGTTTTTACGTTTTTTTATCTTTTTTATGTTTGTTTTTTTATGTTGTGCACTTACTTGCCATTATTACGTGACATCTGTTCCTGTGATTTTTGTACTGAGATGTTAACGTTACTTAACGTTACAAAGAATACTACATGAAAAATAGTGTTTTAAAAGTCTGAATAAGTGTTAAATAAATACGTAAATGCGGATTTTCACCTATTGCGGTCGGGGCTTGGAACTTATCTACCGCGATAAACCAGGGTTCACTGTATTTACTACAGGAATAGAATGATTTTGAATTGTAAATGTACATGTGTGTAACTAAATAGATCCTTTCCTAACCTGTATTTTAACACCAGCAACTTTGCTGATTAAAACTTATAAAAATTATATCTGCTTAGAGCGGCAGAAAAAAAATAGAAAAAAATCCGCAGAATAGATGTACCTTTGTTTAAGCCGCATGGTTCAAAACATATGAAAAAAGTAGCAGCTTTTAGTCTGGAAAATACGGTACTTTATTGTCCTTGTACAACAAGTATAGGAATAAATTTGACAAGCTTTATGCTTTAATAACTATATAGTGTATTTATATTTATATATATATATATATATATATATATATATAATAAATACATTGTAACGATATTAAATAACATACAACATACAAATATATGAGAATACAACATGTTAGCATTCTTGTTTAGAATGTGAACTGAATGTAAACAAAAGATGGGGACAGAAATGTAAACACAAGATAAGAATCTAAGAGAGAGAAATACAGAGAAGAAAAGGTAAAATATAAGTTGCGCTAACTGTTTCCTGTTGTTTTCATAGAAAACCCTGACAGACTTACAACGTGCACCTGAAAAAAAAACAGCAGGCAATGTGTGTTAAAGCAAACATTGATGATCTGTGTTGGTTAAACCAAGTGTTTCTGTGTTGGATCATAACAATCTCGTGGAGTTTGTTTACGCCTGGAATATATATATTCCTTTGGTCAAGCTGTTGGTCTTTCCACAGGCGGAAGAGTGTCACCTGCCCGGTCTTGGTGTGGCTTTGACCCTGGACTACAGGCCAGACGCGGCAGACGAGGCCGTCAGTCCACTGGTGTCGTACGTCAGCGGCCTCCTCCTGGGCACCAATGGTAAAGTGCGCACATGGTTCAGCATGTTCATCCGCAATGGCCAGCAGGTACGAGCAGCAGCGTTGGCCAATAACGGCGTGTTCTACAGTAAACTCAGCGCATGCGTCCGTGTGTGTCTCATCAGAGGAAGCGAGAGAGCAGTTCGGTGCTGTGGCAGATGCGGAGGCAGCTGCTGCTGGAGCTTGTGGCCATCTTACCACGTTCTCGCAGTACCCACGTTCCCAACGACTGTGAAACGGATTGCGAGAGCAGCTCGGGCTACTCCGGCCTGCGGGAAGAGCATGTGGTGAAGGCTAGCGCGCTGCTGCGGCTTTATTGCTCTCTCATGGGCATCGCTGGTCTCAGGTGACTCTATCCGTCTGATTACAGCCAAACGAAGCAGGCGCTCTTTAGTTACCAGCTACAAGCAACAGTAAATGGCTGATTTTGTGGTTCAAGCAAACCACTTTTTTGTTAGTGAAAGTTTGGGTCATTTAAAATCAATGTGAAGTGCATCTCCGTAGCATTGTCTGATTGTTTAAGATGGTTGGGCGGATGATTGTTCACCACAGGCCCACAGATGAAGAGGCGGAGCAGCTGTTGCAGTTGATGACCAGTCGTCCGCCGGCCACGCCCGCCGGGGTGCGATTTGTCTCTCTGTCCTTCTGCAAACTGTTGGCCTTCCCTACACTTGTCAGGTGCTGCCTTTGACTCCATCCATTATGATTATTCTCATTTGCTTTGTGTGTGTGTGTGTGTGTGTGTGTGTGTGTGTGTGTGTGTGATTGCTTGTGTTTTTCATCGAATTTAAAAACACCTGCCGTGATCTTAACTTGTTTTTCACATACGTATTCACATTTCATTGGTTTTACTTAGAATTGGAATGTTCTTAGAAATGTCTAATTTCTCAGTGAACTTCTCCTCTATCACTTGGCTGAAATCACAAGAAATTTTGATTGACTGTGTGTGTGTGTGTGTGTGTGCGCGTGTGTGTGTGTGTGTGTTAATTCCGTCTATCTCTTGTTTCCTTTCTCTTCTCATCCTTATGTATTTTATGTTCTGAGGTTGTTTGTTTTGTTGACGTGTGTGTGTGTGTGTGTGTGTGTGTGTGCAGTACTCCAGAACAGGAGCAGCTGATGGTGATGTGGCTCAGCTGGATGATAAAAGAGGAGGAGTATTTCGAGAGGTACAACAAGCCCTTCACTCACATAACTGGCCCATAAAGGCCGTTTTATTGCCCCTTTAATGGGGCTGTTATTTCCTGATCGTAGAGCCGGAGATTTTACCCAGCAAATTACAGCGAAAATAATTTCATACCCATGAACAAAACGGGTTTATCCAGTGTTTCAGTTTCTTGCTTTTCATATTTAATAGCTGTTGGTTTATGAAATTACTTTTTAAACGCAGTAAAATGCTGAATCATTATATACTAATTCTTAGCCCATTCTGTTTTTTTTCATCGATGAAAATTGTTAGCTTTGTGATCACCAAAAAAATAATAATCAAAAATGCAAACTGTATATAATATTTACGGTACTTCATTAATTGTATAGAATTACAATCAATACTCAAAGGGCCATAAAATTGGAGGCATTAAGGTTTTTTTACAGCATATTTTTGGAACTGAAAACCAGGGAATGAATAATAAAATGAAAACAGATGGGGTTGTGTAGAGGTGAGGCAGTGACAGACTTTTTCAATTTAATAACTAATAAGCAGCTGATGGGTTATAAGTCATCTCTCCTGCAGCTCGCCTTCCTCGTGACCTGCTGTGATTGGAGCGCTCTATAAATTTAGAGATAAATGTCCATCAGTGTGCAGCCGTGTGTGTGTTTGTGCTGAGTGAAATGGATGTTGGAGTCTGAGAGGTTGAGGAGGTCGGTGCCGTTGGCGTAATTTTCCAGAATACGTATTTCAGAATGCCACCCGCTTTTAAAACCTTTTATTTTGTGAATTTTCCTCTGCTTTGTTCCCACCCTGCTGCTCTTCTGCCCCCTCATGACTCGCTCTTTTCTCCTTCTGACCAGTGCCGCTGGTGTCTCAGCCTCTTTCGGAGAGATGCTGCTACTGGTTGCCATGTATTTCCATAGCAACCAGCTCAGTTCCATCATCGAGCTGGTTTGCTCAACCCTGGGAATGAAGGTGAGTGCAAGTCGACAGCCGGTCACCACGAGACCAGCTTATACATATAAGGCCTTATTATTGATCTTCTGAGCAAATCAACGACTGTAAAACTCTTCTTTTCTCCAGAGGTTTGCAGAAACCTCCAGAGATGGATGAGCTTAATTTGATGTCAAATTGTTTAAAATATGAAATATGACAGGACAAGGTTATTGCACCAGTGCCACAACATGTTTCCTTTCTAGTTTATATTATAATCATTTTATTTTTGAAAATGTTTGTCAGAGTTTTACTATCAATGTACAGTATTATGTTAATGTTTATTTTTATTGGACAGTTAACATAAGGTCGCATTGTTATATTTAGCGAAATAATTAAGGAAAATTAAAAGAAACGTCTTTTTGTTAGTTGCTCTCAATCTTACATTATTGATGTGGTTACACCCAAATATAAATTTTATCAAACATTTGTCCTGAATCAATCACTTGGTGAGTTTAACCCCCAGGATTAGAGCTGATGTCACGTGACGCAAGATACAGTAAATTGCAATTTTACACAAATTTGTTTTGTCTATAAGTCAATTAATTGAGAAGAATCTGTTTGAATGGTTTAAAACTGTTAAAATGTGAGGAAGTTACTAAGACAAAGGGTTCATTGTCGGATTTGTAAGCTAAATGCAGTCGATTCCAGTTAATCAGAGCTTATATATTAAAGTACAAATACTATGCATGATGCAGTTAAAGTCTACAATTATTCCTTTTTCTTTAATAGTTGTGATCTAGTATATAAATAACCAACCTTCTACTAAACTCTTCTTCAGATTGCCATCAAGCCCAGCTCTCTGAGCAAAATGAAGACCATTTTCACACAGGAAATCTTCACTGAACAGGTGAACGTCCTCAGCCATTTCTGTTTCTCAAGACGAGCTTCAAATGTTCTCAACATTCCTGAACGTTTCTTCCGTGTCACAGGTGGTGACCGCCCATGCCGTAAGAGTCCCTGTCACCAACAGCCTCAGCTCCAACATCAGCGGCTTCCTGCCCATCCACTGCATCTACCAGCTTCTGAGGAGCAGGGCCTTCACCAAACACAAAGTGTCAATCAAGGTTTGTCTTTTTGCCCCAGGACAGTTACATGTTGCAATTAGGGGACACATGTTATGTGATTCATATGTGTGACATAGTACAGTTACATTTTGGATATGGTTAAGTGATACAAAGTACAGTAACATGTTGCAGGATACGTGTTAGTTTCAATGATACAGAATCATGGCACAGTTACGTGCTTCATGAAATGTTACGTGATACAGTTGCATGGTATATACTGGCTTCTGAGGAGCAGTCTCCTTAAAGGTTTGTGTTGTGCTCGCTGCGCTGTCACACGTCAGCCTAAGTACTGCACTAACTACGGTGTTGACTGGGTATCGACTTGCATTCGCTGGCTTTTATTATCTGTTTGACTGGCTGGCTCCTCTGCTGGCTCATGGAAAGACTCTCCCTCCATTGATTTAATTAAGAATGTGGTTTTTGAACGTGGCAGTGCATCGCCCGACTGATCTGAATGTTTCCTCGCAATTACATCGTCAGCCTTAAAGACTGGAATCCGCCTGTTCTGGAGTCAGTAAGGCATGTTATAGCTATTGATCCGCTCAGCTGGAAAGATGATTTAATCGCCCAAGTGCCTGAGGTAGATGATTGGATAATTCACTTAACATTCAAAGCCAATGTTCAGAAGAGGCATTTTCTCCCTCTTTTGTTCTTTAAGTAGCTTCTCTTGTGCTCCAGCGCTTTCTTTTGTCTCCTCCGTTCACCGCTGACTGCCGTTGCTAATGTGTGTTTTTCTCAGGACTGGATCTTTAGGCAGCTCTGCGAGACCACCACTCCGCTCCACACTCAGCTGCTTCTCTTAATTGATGTGTACATTAACTCCATTCTGACCCCGGCTTCCAAGACCAATCCAGAGGCCACTAACCAGCCAATCACAGAGCAGGAGATCCTTCATGTTTTCCAGGGCGTATCTGAGGTGAGTGGAGCTCTCAGCATCTTTATGTGATCATCATCATCCTCATCATCATCTATCTTATTAGAGAAGTACCAGAGTATGAAAACTAGAAATGGGTTCAGACTGGGATGAATATTATTATTATTGTTTGACGTAATAAAAGGTCAGAAATGTTTCTCGTTGTGAAAGATACAATGTTTCATAATTACAGCAATTTAATACATGATACAGTTACATGTTACTTGATAGTTATATGATAGGTACATGAGGCAGGAATATGTTACATACGTTACATGATAAGTTACATAACACAGTTAGGTTACACGATGCCTCAATACACGTATTGATTATTGCTTGAAAATGGCATTTTCTAACAAGGTTGATTTGAAAGGACGTGCGTGATTATATTTAGACTGTACTCAAGTCATTCTTCTGAAGGTAAAAGCCATTTATCCTTGCTTGTCGTGTTCCTTTTAACCTCTTGATGACCCTCCATTTCTCCTGCACTTTCAGAGGGACGGAGGCAAAGCTCGCTCGCAGTACACCATCACCACCCAGTTGCTGATCCTGTACTACATCCTGTCCTACGAGGAAGCTCTACTCGCTAACACTAAAGCTCTCGGTCAGATTTGAGCATTCACATTTTATTCCTATGTTCGGCATCAAGGTTGAATCATGTGTTAATTATTTATTAAGACCTTCAGTTTTATTTTCACATTTTCTGTCTGTCTGTCAATCATCCCCATTTCTCTTTCTCTTTTTGTTTATTTCTAGTTCTCTTTTTCTTTCTTTTTTAAGAAAAGTTATGTTTCAATGAAACGATTGAATTCACTCATTTAGAATTCACTCTTTAGTTATTGAAAACGGTAAAGATAAGTTTTATTGATCCCACAATGGTAATGTTTTTTTTTTAACTGTTTTTTTGAATTAATGTTTTTATTTATTTATTACTACTAATAATTCAGTGGTGCACAACCTTTTCATGGACCAACATGGACATTTAAAATGAGTCAGTCTACTTGCTGAAACACAAGAAACAAAATGAAAACAAATGTGCAACTCGCCAGCTACCTGTGTGGTAAACTGCTGCAATTTTCTGATAATAGTTTTTAGTCCTAATGGACGAGTAACATCTTCACAGAACTGATATGGCCAACAGGTTGGGCATCACCGCATTAAATGATCATGTGATTTATCAAATTGTAGTCACATGTAGCATTTATCATTTATTAATAACGTGGTGCGCTTCTGCTAACGTCTGTTTGCCACCCAGACGGTTGATGCAATGCTACGAGAAGAAGAACGACGCCGCTTTCATCTCCTTCCGCGGCATATTAAAGCCTTTCAAAGTCGCACCAATCATCCGCTGTTTGACTTTGCTTCCGAAGCCTCTCGTCGGTTATTAGACCGGTTACTCTTCACTGTTTATGCACACAGCCCTTCCCAGAGTGCCGTGCTTATTTAATCTCCCTCTCCTCTCCTCTATCATGCTGGAGTAATGATGCCCTTTGGCTGTGCTAATGAACTGGAATACAATGAAAAATCACCTGCGCATGAGCGGCACCAGACCGGCCCTATTTTTAACAAACAGCCTGAAAACTCTGTGTTCTCTCCTTTCAGCTCTAATGCAGAAGAAACCCAAGTCCTACTCTCCCACCCTCATGGACCAGATTCCCATCAAACACCTGCTATGCCAGGCCCAGAGACTGCAGCAGGAGCTGGGAGGTAAAGGGCATCCCAACAAAGAAAATCCCTCTTTGGCAAACAGGAATTCCAACCAATGCTCCTCCACATTCCCAGGCTTGCACTCGGCTCTTCTGCGTCTCCTGGCCACCAACTACCCTCATCTGTGCATGGTGGAGGACTGGATCAGTGAAGAGGAAGTGACTGGTACTCTGCCCTTACTGAGGAAAATGCTGCTGACTTCCGCTTCCTGCAAATACTCCCAGGCACAACTGCAAGAGGGTAGGCGTGCACACACACACACACACACACACACACACACACACACACACACACACACAATCAAATTAATATATAAGAATTGGATTATAAACTATAAGTAGATTATAGTAATCACAATAATAAAAAATACATTTAAATTGTTAGTTAAATTAACAAAATTATGCAAACATGTTTTATAACATTCTGAGATGGTTGAACTTTTATAGAAATGTCTTTTAAAATATATGTCAATTCACAAAAAGCATGCATCAGTGTCAATATATATTTTCTTTAGTGTTTTTTATAATGATTTTAAGAAAATGTTTGTTTTGTTATAATTTGACTTTGTGAAAGTTTTAATGCCATACATATTTATTTTCAATTTTTTTTAAATAGTTTTTATGTTCATATATGTCACAAGGTTGCAATCTTGGTTAATATTTAATTGAAATACCTTTGAAAAATGTAAAGGTTGCACATACACAATCAACATATTATTGCTATTAATCAGATAGCCACAATTATAATATTAATAATAATTCAGATTCCTAAAGAATGGAATTTAGATTATCGAAGTCCATAAGTGTGAGTGTGAATGTGGGTGTCCTACTCTGTGATTGGTTAACCATCATCATTTCAAGGTGTGACCCAGAAATGAACAGAATGAACAAAAAGTGCTTTCCAGAACTGACAGGATTAGATTGAGTCTCAATCATAAATACATATCCTGGACATTTTACAGTCACAGTAATTGTTGTGGTGATGATAATTTGTCGTGCAACATCTTCTTTTGTGATGCATCAGCTCTGCAAAGTAATTGAAGTAGCTTGTGCCAGGTCATTAGCGTCTCCACCGTGTGACATTTCCGAGAGCTTTTCCCGCTGTCTATTGTTTGCGTGACCACTAACGCGCACAGACTCATGGGGGCTTCTGCACTAAAGCGGACCACTAGTGTTTATTATGGGCTGTGATATGAATAGTTTGTTGTTGCAGCGCGACCTTTAGCGATCATGACTCAATCCTGCACCTTGTGAAGTAATGAGCCCAAAGCTGTTTCCCAACACCACTGCTCACGCTCCAGCCAGCCATTCTTTTTTCTTCTGGGGTGCGGGGAATAATGTGTCTTTGCCCCCCCCCCCGACTTATAATATATATAATATTATATATATATATATATATATATATATATATATATATATATCTATCTATATATATATAACCCCCAGACAGGAAATATAGGATCAGCAGTTTTTATTCTCATTCCTTTTTTGGCATGAACTGATATTTATTTGCGTGTGTTATATTATCATTGCATGCTGAAACAAATAATTTATGCGACTGAAACTTTATTAATGGACACTTGGCAATTGTAGAGAAATAATAATAATAATAATAATAATAATAACATTTGCAAGCAAATCTCAAAGTGCTAATTAGATGTTTTAGTAATTATATACAGATACTATGTATTGATCTTACACAGGCCGATTAAAGTCGACGAAAGGACTGCAAATGTTTCTTACATATTGTTTGTAAACTAATATTTCTTCGTCTTCTTTATTATAATTTACTTTTTGGTGATTTGATTCTTTTCTGTAAACTTCATAATATTTATTTGTAGAATGACTGTTCATTTAATAGTTTAATTGTTATAATAATGTTATTATATAATTATATAATATATATATATAAGTTAATAATATGTACAGCTGTACAATAGAAGCAAATATTATATGTCAGTCTGGCAGAGATTTAAAACAAAGGAACAGGGAAAAGAAAAAAAACTTTTTTTTTAATAAATGCAGTTTATTTCAGTGAGTAATCTTTGCTCTTTTTTTTCAAGCTTTCCAGAAAGTTCTCTCCTGTGGGCCCCGGCTGCTGCGCATCCTGCAGCACCTGACGCTGCTTTCTGCGGAAGATCTGATCCCTTATGCGGAAGCTCTGACGTCCAGCATGGGGCTGCTCTTAGAAGGCGGCATCTCACGAAGGGTCTTGCAGACGGTCAACAAGCTCTGGATGGTCCTGAACACAGTCATGCCACGCAGGTACCGTGTGAGGTATTTCTCGGCTTGAAAAAGGGAAGCTCAGAAACATTCTTGCCTGGTTTGTCCTTCTGGTCTCCAGGCTCTGGGTGATGACGGTCAATGCTCTACAGCCCTCGGTCAAGCTGCTGCACCAGCAGAGATACACGCAAAACGACCTGATGGTGGATCCTCTCATTGTCCTGCGCTGTGACCCCAGAGTCTTCAGGTACTACATTTAATTTCTTTTTATTTTATGGAGACAATGGAAAAACCAAGCCAAAATGTATGACAGATTAGAAGGCGACGATTTCAGTTGAAGAAATCTGGACTCGTATAAGGCTGAAGCAACATTTCTACAACATTTGATGAGGAGTTGAGAATTTGTTCAATGGGGAATGCTGAAAGATAAATCCCATTCAAAGTCAATTTGGAATAAACAATGAATAAAAAGTAAAAAAAAAAAAATATCCACAGGTGAAACGAATATGAGGAAATGAATTGAGAACGGACCTTTAGGAAGACACTTTAAAGATGACTCCCTCAAAATCAAAAATTCAGTTGAATTAGAGGAAGAATTTATAACGTTGTGTAGACGAAAAGAAGGGAATGAGCAGGAAGTAGAAGGGCGATTCGAAGAGAAACTGTTGAAGATTAGTTAACGACCAAACTACGGCGTTATAACACTATAGAACAAGCACTATGTAGTGTGCTGCTCCCGCTAAACATAGATGTGTCCTTCTCAAGGTGTCCTCCGTTAATGGACATTGCTCTTCACATGCTGAACGGTTACCTGCTGGCATCCAAAGCTTACCTGAACGCACACCTAAAAGAGACTGCCGAGTTTGAGCGACAGGCCCAGTCCAACCTCAGTGGCCAGCCCGATGCTCCCGAGGTGACGCGCGAGGAGCTGAAGAACGCTCTGCTGGCCGCACAGGTGGGTTCGCACGCCCCCCCCGCAGTCTTGTGAAGCACGTGTGACGGGTTCCCGGGACGGTTTCAGGACAGCGCAGCCGTGCAGATCCTGCTGGAGGTGTGTTTGTCGTCCTCTCAAGAGGAGCTGCAGCTGGGAGGCGGAGGAGCAGACGGCCTGTTGAGGTGCATCCAGTCGGCCCCGGGCGTGGCCAAGCAGAGGCGAGGGGGGGATTCAGGGCCCGGCGCCCAGAGGGAGCGTGAGGCAGAGGGTGGTCTCCTCAGCGACCTGAGGGAGGTGCAGTGTCTCATCTGCTGTCTGCTGCACCAAATGTTCATCGCCGACCCCAACATTGCCAAACTCGTGCACTTCCAGGTAATGACGGTGTCAGCGTTGTTCAGAGAAGGATTGATGTTTGCGCCTCGTTGACGCGTTTTGTCAGGTGTTGGGTGGAAATTTGGGGTGCGAGTGTTTGTATACATATTAGGGGTGGGCGGTATAGCGGTATTAATGTGAATGTTACGAGATGTGCCACGATATGGATTTTGCAATATCGTGGATACATGAATTTACCTTTTATACACACATATAAACGCTTTAATACATTAAAATACATTTGTTTCGTTATAATTTTTAATTACGACACGGATATATTGCTAATCGAATACAGACAGCGTTGTGAGAAACTCTCTCTCTCTCACTCTTGCTGTCTATCTCTCTGTCTCTCTCTTACTGTCTATCTCTCTGTCTCTCTCTCTCACTATTGCTGTCTATCTCTCTCTCACTCTTGCTGTCTATCTCTCTGTCTCTCTCTCACTCTTGCTGTCTATCTCTCTGTCTCTCTCTCACTCTCTCACTCTACTGTCTATCTCTCTGTCTCTCTCTCTCACTCTTGCTGTCTATCTCTCTGTCTCTCACTCTCTCATTCTTGCTGTCTATCTGTCTCTCTCTCACTCTTGCTGTCTATCTCTCTGTCTCTCTCTCACTCTTGCTGTCTATCTCTCTGTCTCTCTCTCACTCTCTCACTCTTGCTGTCTATCTCTCTGTCTCTCTCTCACTCTCTCACTCTTGCTGTCTATCTCTCTGTCTCTCTCACTCTTGCTGTCTATCTCTCTGTCTCTCTCTCTCTCTCTCTCTCTCTCTCTCTCTCTCTCTCTCTCTCCCGCTTACACTCTCTTAAAAGATAGATCGCAGGCCATTTAATTTAATGTTTTTTTTTTTAAATAAATGCCTGGACTACTTTTAACAGATATACGGTATTAAAAATGACAGCTGCTTCTCCAGGTTTCCCTTTGCGTTTTAATTTCGTACTTTATATAAAATAAGAATACCGCCCCACCACAATATCGTGATATAATACCGATACCGTCTGTACACTAGAAAATATTGTGATATGAATTTTAACTCATATCGCCCACCCCTACTACATATATTTGTCGTCTCATTACAGCTGTGTGGAGTTGAATGGAGAGAAAGAGACTCAGGCTTTTTAACATTTATGTTTCTTAATTTTTTCTCTTGGATCACAACTAAGAACTTTTCTCTCTTAAAATCCAGCAACGCTATGCCGCTTTAAAATGTTGCAGGCCATTGTAAAATATTTCCACACTGTAAAAAATCCTGTGTATGTACATTGACATTTTTCAGCAAAGTACATTTTTTGCATGAACTTGTAAGTTGCTGTTCTTTGTTTTTTTACCACGGAAGACATGATTATTTAGCTGTAATTAAAAACATACGATACCTTTGTTAATTGTAAGTTTACAGTATTGCTGTTGGGAAACCCGGGTGCTGGTTGGCAATGAAACTGAAACTATTAACTGGAAGTAGCTGTTTTTTTTTTTACAGGGAAAATGTTCGTTTATAAATGTGGAATCATATGTTAATGCATTTCGGTTCAAGTTTATGTATATTGTGCTTTTTTATAATTTTTTTTAATAATGTATCATCGTATCAAAAGTTTCATTCAGCATTAAATTCTAGATATTTAAACAAAATATACGTTATGTATGCTTTTTAATATGGTACATTAAGTGTAAGTTGTGTGTGTGTGTGTGTGTGTGTGTCTGTTGTTGCCTGTGCAGGGTTACCCGCAGGCCCTGCTTCCTCTCACCGTCGCCGGCATCCCTTCCATGCACATCTGTCTAGATTTCATCCCCGAACTCCTCGCTCAGCCACAGCTGGAGAAGCAGGTGACTGGCACAGATATCCTTTACAGTTCAACATGTTTCTCTCCCTTTCAGAAAATCACTTTAGAGGGTAAAAATGTACTTCTTTTTTTTTTTAACAAGGTTTCAGCTTAAGTAAAGTGGATTGCAGACACATGGCGAACCCTCAGGATTGACCTCTGTGCTCCATTGCTAATGGCAGTTCTGTTTTTTCTGCCACAGATCTTTGCCATACAGCTGTTGTCCCATCTGTGCACCCAGTACGCGCTGCCCAAGTCCCTCAGCGTGGCTCGTCTCGCCATCAGCGTAATGGGAACTCTCCTCACGGGTAAGTTCAACTTCTGATTCATCTCAGAATCAGCCTCTTTCCCTCTCAATTTGTCTTATTTTCATTTTTTTTCGTTTGCTTTTTTTCCCTAAACAATTTATGAATAAGGTCAAAGAGTTTAAGAGAGTTTAGTCTTTTAATGGTTTTTCTATCATCTGTTTGTGCACACTGACCTCTGCTGGCCGTTCGGAGAAAACATCCCTGTTTTATTTCAAGGAACACATCCGTTAGAAATATAATATTAAAATAACATTGACAGTTAAAAATAACAATAACAATTAGATGTAAAAATCTAACAAAAGTTTGTGCAGTCACCTTATTTGTCATCACAGGAACCCACTGTTGATATTGTTGTGTATGTTGGACAGTTCTGACTCGCACCAAGCGACTGGCTTTCTTCATGCCTACCCTGCCGTGCTTGGTGGCCTTCTGTAAAGCCTTCCCACCGCTCTTCGATGACGTCATGTCTCTGCTGGTTCAGGCGGGGCAGGTCTCTGCTGCCGGCGTCACCAGCAAAGCTCGGGACGTAGACCCTCTGATTGCACGTGCGTCTGGTCCTCCTTGACTTCTGCTTATTATAGCAATGTTTAACAGTATAATTAGCAAACGTCGGGGATTTTGACATTTTGTAGCCCTTGCATTCCCTGAGGACCCACCGATGTGTGAACATTATTGTCCAACAGTTCCACAGAATAATACTAATCCATCCTGCACTTGCTTAGGGCTCCAGAATCTAAAGAAGCTGCAGGAAACTTCTCTTCTGCACTGCAAACCTCTGGCGGTCTGCTCAGCCGAGGAGCTCGGAGGAATCGACCCAGACGTTCAGCTGTGCTACCAGATAGAAGCCACCTTCAGTGACATCATCAACTCCAGCGTTCAGGCTGTTTGAGGTTAGAGTCAGAATCACACTGCTGTAGAGAGTCATACGATTTGCTTTTGGACGCCTGGTTTGGATATTTCTTTTGCAACATTGAAGTTCACACATCAGTCTGACTGCCTGAGGGCAAGAGAATGACTCAAGATCCTCTTTGTGGAATGAACTAGTTTTTTCCTGATTCAGGAAGACCAGATGTCTGTTTTCTAGACCAGTTTTTGTAGACTTGACATTTGATGTATATTTTCTTTGAGTGTGCTTGCATTCACAGAACAATTGTGGGTTTTTTATGTTCTTTTTTCATGTTCTTTTTTTTTTTATTTATGCAAGCAAAAGCATTTTTTACATTTGTAAAATATTTATGTGGTAATGTAAAATACCAAACCAACCAGTGATACATAAAAATGAATGAAAATGTTTACTTGATGTCGACTGTACAGCTTCTGTCCATATGGGGGCGCTCTTGTCACTTGAATAAAGTTACTTTCTCATGAAAAATTCCATCACATGGAAATGCTTCATTTGACATGATTAAAGAACAAAGAACAACAGCAGCAATCACAGGTTGTGTTCTTCTCCAGCTCTGCAATCATTTACTGTGTTTTTAGTGATTTCATTTGCAATTAAGATGAGTCCCGCAACGGTGAAGTCACTGCGTCCTGAAGAGCTGAGCGAGCATGATGTCGCTGAGAATCACAATCACGTGAGCTTTAACAACATTTTGATGTCTTAACATGTTTTTTAAAGACACAGTTTTGGGGCTAAAACTGGCTTTTAATTATACTTAATAAATCATATCCGTGCATATATAAGGTGTCAGAACTTTTACAATGATTGGGCAAATGCTTTTTTTTCTTTTTTCTTTTTTTTTTACTTTTAAAATTGAAGCTAAAGCAGCTTTTCTAGAAAGAAAGAATATTACAATTAGGAAGGATTAAAGGAAGAATATTAGAGCAATAAGGAAACCAGAAATGCTTTCTAGAAGGCCACATCATCTACAATCAATCAAAGGGCAATGAGATGCAATTAGATAGTGGAACAACTGATCTACTACAACAAAAAGTAGATCTGTTGTAATCTTCAGTCTCCACTGAACAGAAGGTTTTGAGAATTCTCGAGATTTTTATCTGATGGAAGGTTTTCACCTTTTTTGGTTTTCTTTTCTCTGTAATCTGTTTTTGGTTTTCTTTTCTTTCTCTTTAATGTGTAAAACGTGATCCTTGCAGCAACTGGTGTCCAGTGTAAGAAGACAAGTAGAGCAGTGACATGCATCATTTTTAGTTAATCAAAGGTTAGCCGGGCTGCACTATTTGACTGCTTGAAATTCAGGGTTTCTACAGGTGCTTGAAATCCTTCTAAAAGCTTGAATTTCAGTAATGTGTTTTCAAGGTCTTGAAAATGCGTGAATTTTAAACGAAACGCTTGAAAATGGAATGATACAGTGGAATCCGGATAAGTGCACGTCCTCTGGACCGGACCGGACCGGACTCAAACTTAGGCGGTTTCTGTATTAGGCGAGTCACGTGGATGACTACACCCTCACTACTTTAACTACTACAAGTGTGGAGTATAGACTGTATTTCAATCATCAAAGCGAAGCCTTTTGACTGTTATTTTTTTTCGCTTTTGTTTCTTTATGCGTTTTCTGTCAGGGTTGGTTATTTTGCCTAGCTGCTCTTTGTTTTTTTTATAATGCATGAAAT
Source organism: Paedocypris micromegethes (assembly GCA_028031935.1). Lineage (NCBI taxonomy): Eukaryota > Metazoa > Chordata > Actinopteri > Cypriniformes > Paedocypris > Paedocypris micromegethes. The sequence goes on from CM051494.1 coordinate 2,564,281, forward strand.
TTGGCTAGGATGAACATCAAATTGCTTTGGAACGGCCACCTGAATTTCTTTTCTGTCCAGACAATTTAAAATGTTGATTTGATCCACGCGTGATGACGCTTTGGTCATACGAGATTTGACGATCTGTTCATCAACTTGAGATGTGTTCAGATTAAGTGGCGACACATACTATTACCACTGTATTAACAATATCAATGCATATAAAAAATGTTATGCATTAACGCAGTGGTCCCCAACCTTTTTGTCGTCGCGGAGCAGTTGATGTTTGATCATTTTACTGCTCATTTTTAAGATTTCAGGATCTAATTTAGTATTTAACAAATAATAGTATTTATGTCTAATTAAACATGCAATCAAAACAAAAAACAAAAAAAAACAGTTTTAACAAATGATGAATATGCAGTGATTTAACATTAACTCACTGGAACCAATGAAGACAGCCGTGTTATAGTTTGTGAAGTTTCATTTTTGAACATTGACCTTGAAAGTGCTTGAATGTTAACTTTCAGAAAGTGTAGGAACCCTGGTAATTACAGTAATCCAACTCTGCAATATCGCAACTTCAAGTTCAGTCTGTGGTAATCTCAAAGATCGTATCTTTTTGGTTATATGGCAGTTGTGCTCAGGTGCTGCAGATCTGAATCCTGGTCCGGTCGGTTTTGTACAACAGTCTTTGAGCAAGACTCAGATCTTCACATGTCTCCCTCATGACACCACAGCTCTGGGATTGTGTGTGTGTGTCACTTCACTGTGTGTGTAACAATTTTGTCACGTCCCTATTGGCCATATTGACAAACTCGATCACTTACTCCACCAATCAGCATCAGTGGGAGGGTCATTTATACAGTTTCCTGGGATAGAATGGGAAGCGATGTGAAAGAATTGAAGGCTTCCTCCTAATATTGTAAGTCAGATGTTTCATCTTACCGAGGCGGTGCATGTCTCTCTCGTGAAGCAATTGTCTGGAAAACGGATCCGTGAGTAATGCAAGAAACGAAAGCGTTAGAGTTTAACAAGTGCTTTATTTGGCATCACTCTAGAAACAGTCAGGAAGTACTCATTTTTGTATCCTAGATCACGTTATATTTTGTGTTACTATCGGCAGGCGGCGAGATTTGACATAGGATGGGAGAGCGGCACGAGGTATTAATCATATTTAAAACTTTAAAACTTTATTTTCATCACGAGAATTATTATTAAACACTTAATTACAAGCTCTCATAGTACAAATATTATCTTAGGTCAATTACAAATAGAATTCATACAAGTGTCAGGAAAGTCAGGATTTCTTCGTAAGGCCTGACCCAAATTTAGGTCTCAGTTGACACCGCTTTAGTTCAAATTCGTCATGTCCTTACTCGTCCGATATTATATCAAAAGGAGCTCACGAGGCTGGAGAAAATACGTAGGAATCAGACTATCATGAACGGACATCGCACCGCACATACTAAGAGAGGAACAGGTTAAAACGACTCTTAGATACAGTCACGTATCTGTATCTCTGATGGAGACACAAACTTTGTGAACAACCCAACGGCCTTGGTCCTTGGTCTGAGCCAAACAGGCAACAGCACAATTATCTCTAAAAGGATCAAGCAATAACTAAAAATGCTAGGATATTTAACATATAGATTTGAATACAAATGGATTCTTTCACGATGTTTCTCAAAGACAACCAGATTCTTGCCTGTAAAGGACGTCGACTTTGTCTGGAATGTTGTTTGATGCTGATCACTTTTACATGTTTTCAAGGTTTCAACTTCCAAAAATGGCTCCTTCAAATTCCTTCCAATTCTCTTCAAATTCAAATAGGCCGTGCAGACGCTTGCAATCAAACCATCATGTTCCATTCGGGCCCCCGGGAGCCTCTGTGTTTAAACGCAGTGCGTCCTGGCGTTGGCGGCCCCCGCGGAGCCTCACATCATGTCTTTAGTATTGTTTATGAGATTAGAGATGGCAGCAGCCGTGCCCTCTTCCAGATGCCAGCGCTGGATCCCTGACGTGGAGGATCTAATTACCCCGCGGTTCCGGCGCGGAGACGCCCGCGGGCTCCTGGGTGCCGTGCCATCTGGAGAGAAGTGAGTGCACGACACACCCCGCACCTGCTGAATGTGTGATTAGCTTCTGCTCGCTAGAATAAAGCGCCCGCGCCAGTTGCTCTGGGCTCTGATTGACTTTAAGATTCTCTCTCCCTCCCTTTTATATCGCTGTCGGAGAAATGCATTTTCATTCATTCATTCATCCCCTCCGTCTCTCTTTTCCTATGTTTCTATTTTTCATTTTGTTAGCCTTTTTCTGTCTGTATCTCTTTCTTTCCTTTTATCCACCTGTCTCTCTGCTTTGCCGTATACTGTATCTCTCTTCTGTCTTTCTACCTGTTTGTATGTTTCTTTT
>CM051494.1:2569174-2570247 GCA_028031935.1 Paedocypris micromegethes
CTGTTTCTCCTTTTCAACATCCGTAAGCAGGTATGTTTTCGTCTGTGTTTCTCACTCACACTCGACTCACTAACTGCCACACAACCCTCTTTCTTTCTCACCCCACCGCTCTCTCGCTTTCTTTCTTTCACTCACCTCCTCTCCTTCTCTCTTTCTCTGTCTCTTTCCTTGCCCCCACCCCCCTTCAATTCAGTTGAGTGATAACTCGTCCCTCTGAGACTGAGCACTGCTGCAGGGCGTCTGTGAGGGAAGATTAAGTGAAACTGAACAGAATTTGTCAAGATTCACACTGTTTAATGACACCAAATTTGCTAAACAGCATTGAATGAAAAACTCAAAAGAAAAAGGCACAAAATATAGCCATTATACGAAATTTATTTGTACTGTTTTTTTTGTCAGACTTTTACTCCACTCTTTTTTTTCCTTCTGTCCTGAGAATTTTCAGGGAAATTGTTTAGTGACCATTGGGCTTCTGTTTGGTTGAGAAGACTGAGCCTCTCTTTTGCGTGAGGTGTGTGTGTGTGTGTGTGTGTGCAGACATTTTCTCGGTTAAGCCGTGTGTTTCCTTTGGCAAACACTGCCGTGTGCTCTCACAGTTTATTTACGGCCTCTCGGGTCTCCTAACTTCTTTCTTGGAGCCGTGTTCATGAAGTTTAACAAGATCTCTCTGTTTTAAGATCCGTTTGATTTAGTTTCCAGACGCTGTGGGCCGGGACCTCGGGGGCCCGAGACCCTCCGCAGGGGCTGCTGGTTAAAGATTTGTGCTCAAGTTTTTCCTGTGAAGTTAGACTAAACGCATATCTGGGATTTAGAAAAGTTTATTAGATTTAGGATTTTAGAAAGTTTGAAAGCAGGACATTAATTAGCTCCCTGATTATAAAAACAAAATAAATGTTATCATAGATAACATCATTAGTCATGGTTACTTCTCATCCATTCGTCTTCCCCTCTCTCTTTTTCGTTCTCATCCTAAACCCTCCTTTTCTATTTCTTCCTCCTCTTCTCTTCTCTTCTCTTCTCTTCTCTTCTCTTCTCTTCTCTTCTCTTCTCTTCTCTTCTCTTCTCTTCTCTTC
>CM051494.1:2576960-2650503 GCA_028031935.1 Paedocypris micromegethes
TTCAGAGTGTTGTGCTCACCAGCGTCCTGTAGCTTCATTCATCACGACTAAAAGCAGGGCTGGTTTAAAAGCGATGGAGAGGTCTTCCTGGGGCAAACGCTGAAATGGAATTCATTACGTCTACAGTGAAAGAGTTCCCTCCATTCCTCGCGCTCCTTTTCAACCAGATGGAACATAAACAAACCCAATCAAAGGCAAATCGGTGCAAATTCAATGTGGCAGAGAAACCGAGCTTCATTTATTAGGGCTGTTTACACAGACCTGGCGTCCTTCGCTCCAAAACCACTGAATGCAAATGAAGGAAATCATCAGGTTGATGCAAATCGCGAATAATTAATTCTGACAAAAACGGATGGGCGCGTTAGGAAACCGAGCTTGGCATTGATTCGTCTCGGCCGCTTCTTATTGAGGGTTTTGTGAGCGTCGACGGTGAGGATTCAATCGTCTTGTCTAATGGCACTTGAGGAAATGGATGTCAATTGGCCTGAACGTGCCGTAATCGTGTGAGCTTTGAAAGGAGCAATAAGCTTCGACCAGGCCGTGATTATGTTTCAAATAATATCGAAATCATTATTTCCTTCATTTTTGTAGATAGAATTCCAGGAAATGATTAGATTAAGTTGTTTGTGTTTGTTTTTGACAGGAGATGAATGGGTTTGAATCCGCAGGGTTGTGCTGAAACACATCAGCGAGACTGGGTTTTTCAGAATCTGGCGGGGGTGTAATGAGTACCGGACAGCCATACTTGAGTAAAAGTACAGTATCTAAAACTGTAAAAATGACTCCATTACAAGTAACAAGTCACTAATTTCAAAAAGACTTGAGTCAAAGTAGCAAAGTATCCCATTTTAAAAGAACATAAGTATTAAGAAGTATTTTTATTTGTGCTCAATATAGGCCCAAAAAAAAAGAAATGTGAAAACAAACTATTGTTTTCCAAGACAGAAACAGAATTTAATCTCAATGTTTGAAAACTGGTAGAACAAAGTAGATAAAAAGAACAAAAGGTCAGTCTCAATCACTTAAGTAAATAGATATAAAACAAAATGATTAATCTGATTAGTAAATTATATATTATATGTGTTTTATAAAGTTATATATTATATAATAACATTTGTAAAACATATATTTACGCCCTTAATTCGCGTTCTTGTGGTTTCTAATTCACAAATAGCCTCCATTATCTTCAGCAGCCTAAATATGGCGATAATCACCTCGTTCGCCCAAGAAATTAACCGCGGTATAAATTGATTCCGGCTTGTCGCGCACATGTACAATCTAACGAGTAACGAGAATAACAAGTAACGAGAATTGTTCGTTCAAATGTAGTGGAGTGAATAGTACAGCTACTCAATCGCAAATGCAGTGGAGTAGAGAGTAAAAGTTGCTCATATTTTTGATACTCAGTGCAAGTACGAAGTAGCCAAAAACATACTTAAGTAAAGTAACGAAGTACATGTACTGAAGTACCTTACACCCCTGGAATCTGGTTTCTACACAGATTTTTTTTTCGTCCTCACCTTTTCATAACACACCGTATTAAGAACTTCTTCCTCGATTTTGTTCACTTTGTTGAATTTTCAACAAAATAATTGACAATTGATTGCCACAGTCATAGTTTTTGTCAAATTCTGCTTTGTATTGTATAAATATCGTCATTACTGTATCTTCTTAGTGCCACCTTATGTCATGGAGTGAATTTGTAAATTATGTACTAATGCAAAGCAGTTACAAATTAGCTGTCCAAAACTTTCCATTCATCTTTTTTTCTACAAATTTCAAGATTACAAATTTCAAGCTATTTTATTCAATTTCCTTGACAAGATCTTCCAGAACATTCCACGCAGTTGCTGACTTGCACCAGAGCCCCTGGAGCCCAACAAGTGCTCTTTCTGCTCCTTTATTCCTCTGCCACTGTTTTCTTATCAGCAGGAGAGCTTCTAAGAGATTTGGGAAAAGTAATCTTTCGGGTGTTTTTATTCTTTTTTTTCCAAGTGTTGAGCTTTGCATTAAACTCGAGGCTGGAGAACTTGTGTTAGTTTGTAAATTAGTGAAGCTCTGTAGTCTGTAGGCAATCGCTCAGGTTTGTCGAGTGTTTTTTTTTATTTTTATTAAGCCAATGGTTGTGTCCTGTAGACATTCAGGTTCATGTCAATCATTGAATGCACAGCTATTATTGATAATATAGAAAGTGATTAATACACAATATAGAAATAAATTACTTTAATGTTTTTAAAAGTTAAAAGTAAAAAATACTTTTAGTTAAATGATGATGATAGATGAACCTCTGGAGACATTGCTGAACTGTTTTCTGGAGAAGATGGCCTGGAAATTATTTTCTCTGATTAAAAGTCGTAAAAATAAAAGTGTGTAAAATGTTTTGTTCACGTTTGGTTCTCTCTGATTTTCTTTTATCACCCTACTTCTTGCTGCCCCTTCCACAGCACTTTATCCCATTTCAGTCTCTTTCTCCCCATCTCTACTCTTTTCTCACTCTTTTTCTATCTTGCCCCATGTTTCCCTCTCTTTCTAAGTCCCTCTTTTTTTCTAACCAACTGCCACTCGCTCTTTCTTTCTTTTTTTCTTTCAGTCCCTTTTTCTCACACTCTGTCGCTTTTTTCTCCTTCATTTTCTTCTTTCACACTCACTTGCTCGCTCACTCACTCTTTCAGACTTTTTTTTTCTTTTTCAGTCTTACTCTTTGTTTTTTTTTTTTTTTACACCTCTTTCCTTTCACCCACTTTTGTCTTTACAACAGCAACAACGAAACCCCAACTGTATTTATCTTTACCGTTTGTTGAGCCGGTGAGATGGCGTGATTTGTTTGGAAAGCGCCAGATCTGCAGTGAGAACTTGAAGACAGTGTTTGCACGAGCGTTTCCTGTCACGTCTGACCTTCACAACACGTCAGAGGAAAGGTCAGTGATGTCCGAGCGGCCGTGCGCCGTCTCTCTCTGCGTGATAAAGACCGTGTGATGTGATTCAGAGGAACAGTGTCGTGTGACGTGGCCATCGTGTTCTCTGGTGATCTGCTTCAAGTTTGAATGTTTGACTATGTAGAATGAAGCACAGCTTGCATTGTTGAACAAATACTTGCGTAAAAGTCTGTTCAAATACCACAAAAAATGAAGAAGCAAACAGCGCTTTGTTAAATTTTGTTAATTTTCATTCCCTCTTGATTGCCGGCACATTGGCGCCTCAGTTTCAATTGTTAAAACACACAAACAATTTAGTATATAATATAATTTTGTGAAATATGTGTACACTTACTAATTTTCATCATTGTGTGTTTGTAATTAATTTAACTTGCATTTAATCGACGAAAACGACAAGAGTTGCTCAGTCAAAACGGTGTTGGACTTTAGATTGGATAGAACAGACACTAACAAATTGTATTATTCCAATAAATATGTCGGATGTTAAATCCAAAAACCAGTACTGTAGGCCTTTAATTTTATATAGTGCAGTGGCAAGATGTGCCAGCGGAGAGCGCTGTTGCTCTGTTTAATCAACATTCTTCCCTCTTTTTCCTGGACAGTTTAGCTTTTTCATGTTCATCTTGATGAGAGAAGTGAATACTTTTTTCTCTTTCCATTTATTTCCGTTATTATTTCAATGTTTTGTTTTCTAATTGGTTTTTCTTGAATAAATAATCAGCTAGAAATAAAGACGTATATACTATCAATAAATTATTCATAAACGTTATGAATACTGTGTATATACTAATATCTATTATATATGAATAATATAATCTGAATTGTAAAAAGTATTTAAGTGAACAATGTTTAAATATTAATTTATATACCTGTACAATGTATATAGAATTATAAACCATATATAACAGAATTAAAAAAATTTTATTGATATATGTTGTATTATTTAACTTACTGTGTTAATTTGATCATGTATATACTCTTTGTCGTATCTGGGGTTTTTTTTTAGCTAAAGCTGAAAGTGGGTTTTTAGTACGTGCTGCCGTTTCTGCTGTTGGCCTCCATTGATTTGTGCGTTTTTCTCTGCTTTATGATCTTCTTGACTCGCACTCCACAGTAAAATTGATCTCGGAAAGCTTTACTTGTGCAAAGTCATTCCTGGAGAGGAGAAGGAAATCTTCTCTTCATTCAGTGGTAAATAACGTCTCCGGTCTGGAAAGTATAAAAGGACATTTAATTCACCTGCTTCAGTGCATTGAGTGAAAAGGCAAAGTCAACACTGGAGTCAAATGGAAGACATTTAAAAATGTTTAAATCGACAGTGCACAGTAAACTCCCAATTGAACGTCAATTGACCTTGTATAATTGTCCATTATATGTAAAGTTCAGTCTATTTGCAGTTTGTTACCTGACAATGTTTTAGTTCTAGTGAACTTGATGCATGTGAAATGCTCAACACAAAAAGCTGTTCTTAAGCATCAAGCCACGTTGACTGATGCATGAATGATCGACAGTCCAGTGATCCAGACTAGTCCAGTTGGAAACCCAGATGTTTGTTCCATTACAGTAGAATCTTTTCAATCCAGTGCTTTCACTGGAAGTTTGAAAACGTGTACGCTCTCTTTACAGTTGTCACATAACTGTTTGTTATAACCGGATTTGACAGCATTTTGACTGCCTGTTGTCATGGAGTCATTCTTTTTCTCCTCTCCAGCACATCTGGTAGTAGCTCAGACTGAAAGAACCTTGTAAGTGGAGGTGTGAACACAAACGTTAAGTGGCACTTCTGTCGTCCTGTTATTTAAGCTCTCCGCGGCTTTTCTTGTTCTCCAGCAGTAGCTTCCAGGTCTCTCGAGCCCCCTCAGCAGCTCTCAATCCATCCTCTAGGGTCTCCTTACATTCCAATGGTGAGAAGTCACTGCTGGCTCTGGTTTCCTCCTCCAGCCCCTGTGGAAAACACACTCCAGACAAACACACATGGACATGGTTATGTGGACCAGGGGCCATGTAATTCGACCAGCTTCCTTTTGATTTGAGCGCCTCTTCCTCCTTCCCCGGATCAAACGCGTGTTGTTTGAGCATTGTTGCTTCAGTCGTGGTTCAGGGACGATTGTTTGGCTCGGGGTCTTCACCTCAATAGAAAACGTCCTGGAGGTGTTATTAGGAGGTATTTTGTACCACTGAAAGAAGAGATGACGGGAATGCAGGACCACCTACTCCTGCTATCCAATACAATACAAAAATGAGAGTGAGAGAGAAGCAATAAAGAGAGAGAGAGAGAGATGGAGAGAGAGAGAGAGAGAGAGAGAGAGAGAGAGACAGAGACAGAGACAGAGACAGAGACAGAGAGACTGATTAAGAGAGAAACGCATATAAAGAGAGAGACAGAAAGAAAGCGTAAACTTGCTGAAAAGATAGATAGAGAAACAGAGAGAGAGGGAGCAAGGGAGACTGACAGTAAGAGACCGATATAAAGAGAAAGAGAGAAAAGCAGATGGAGAGAAAAGGAGAAAGAGACAAGACGGTGAAAAGCAAGAAGAGGGGGAGAGAGAGAGAGAGAGAGAGAGAGAGAGAGAGAGAGAGACCATTAGAGAAAGGATGAGCGTGTGAACATATTTGATGTTGACAAAATGTTGCCCTGATTTTAGATCCTCATGCTCTACGTTTAGTGTGAACGTAAGACCTAAAACTGTCGCAGTCTTCCCACCATCTTCTGATTGATGGAACTGGTTAAAGCCTAAAGGTGAAAGACGACAGTTCTCTCTCGAGCAGACCTCATTCAAGCAAACCAATGAACGCTGCTCCAAAATTACTCTGCCCTACAAAACACCAACACTGTAAAACCCAACTTGGGATTTGTCAGATCAACCCTATTTCTGAAAGTAGTTGATCAGTTGGTCCAACTGGCCAAATTCTATCGTCCTGAAGCCAATCTATTACTTGGGCTTAATATGGTAATTGGGGATTGAATTTTTTAGGGTTAGGGTTAGGGTTAGGGTTATTAAACTTTTTAATGTGCCCCCCCCCCCAAAAAAAAAAATAAAAAAGAAAGTGAACGTGTGCTCTGCGTTTAGCCTTCCAGTAAATTGACACACATAAACCAGTAGCAGTGGGCAGTCTAAAGCCTTGGCGCCCAGCGGGCATTTTCAGTGTCTTGACCAAAGGCTCTTAGTTACAGTACCAGCACCAGCCGGAGCGTGATTCAAACCTACAATCTTTTGGACCATTCCCTACCACTGAAGAAAGGGAAGCTGCCGACTGTGGTCACATCCTTAGGCTCTATTTGTTCAGAAGTCAGTTTTCCCAGTAAGCTGTTTAAAATCCGTCTGTAGGTGAATCTTCCACAGCTCTAACACTGAAAGCAGCTTTCACAGACAGTTTGTCATCTGAATGGCTGGTCGTGTCAGTCATTCTTCTAAAAGCTGGAGTTCTCTTGCAAGGTGGAAGTGACTTGTCAAGCCGTAGACTGCTGCGCTGAAGTGTTTTGGTCCAGAAGTTTTTGTTTCCAATGTTTGTGTTGCTTCCTTTGTCAATATTTTCAAGAGCTCTTCTGGAAAGCGTTTGCCTTCCATATTTATTTGGTCTCAGCCAGCTGGTGGTGATTGGCGGTGTGATGTTCCCATAGCAACCTCGCGGTTTGGTTAATGGCTGTTCTGCGGCTAAACGGCTCGAAGAGAAAATATATGCTAACACATCTTTCGGCCTAACTCGATTATTTTGGTGGATTTGTTCCGGAAATTTGCTGGCTTGAAAATGACAAATTGTGCCGCTGGAGGATTGACAAATCCAACAGAAAAACACAAGTCAAGATGGGAAATTCCTTTTGATTGATGCTTAGTCATTTTGGACCATCAGAGGCTTTGTGTCTTTATTCATAACCAGGGTTACCGCGGTAAACTGATGATGTTGTTCAATGACATGGTTCTTTGAAATATTTTTGCACCATCTCAGCTCTGTGCTTTATTAAAATCTTTGTTCAAAAAGTTTTTTTCTCCCAAGTATGGGCATCATAAAAAAGTTTTTGTTTCAACCATGATTAAACGTCCTCAGTTCTGGCCTCGTCTTCAGGCGATGACAGAGAGGTCTTGGATCACGCTGTGGCTTATCCTTTGGTTTAATGCTTGTAAATGTATTCCACATTTTGCCCTTGCTTCTCTTTTAACGCTCTGTAAAAGCAAGTAGAAGTTTCAAAAATAAAAGTGAGGCTCAGCAGTCTAGGTTAAGTTATAAGAACTCTAAGAAACTCTAGGAACATTCAGGCCGAGACGGACACGAACCCGATGTGTTTGTGGGCGATAGACGGAACTTCTGAAATCCTGAAATCTTTCTAGTTGAATCTGTATACGTATAACATCCCTGCATGTGAAGATCTTACTCTTTAGTCGTAAACATTCAGAAAAATGGCATTTCCTGTGGATTAATCTCTAGAACTTTCTAGGGCTTGATTCAAAGATAAATTGAGATAATTTACATTTATAATCACATTTACAAAATAACATTTTTTCAATTATTTCTGGACTGTTATTTGGATGAAATAACTTGCTTAATGTAAAAATGTAGCATTAGATGCTACAATAGAATGCTATTAACACTGTTGTATGATGTACATGTATCATACAATGTTTTAACATCGTAAATACTAATATAGTAAATTAACATGTAAAAAATCTTAATAATGTTTTTCCTTTCAATATTACTATCATTAATGTTTATCTTCTGTGTATAAATGATCACAAACAGAGCGAACTTATTATAAATTACAGAGTAAAACAAAACTGAATACATTTTTAAATTATACATTACACAAACTACATTTTACATTGTAATTACATTACAAATTATAAATTGAAAATAAGTCCTACATAAAACTTTTTTTTTCCGTCGAAACATAGTCAGTCCTTAACCTTTCGGATCTATTTTCTTGAATCCTCTTCATTTCGCTTGCCTCTTTTTACTGACTATATAAAACAAAGTTGTTGTTTTCGGGCCGAGTCATCTGAGGATTGGCTGGGTACAGTAATATCTCCCAGTCTGGCTGGCAGTCATGCATTCCTCTCCTGCGTCTCCCTCTGCGCTCACACTTTGTAGTGAAAGGCCGATACATCGTCATTATGTTCTGTCTGCCGCCTTGCTGGAGTCTATTTGAATGCGAGCAGATAATAGAAGCTGTCGTTCCCTCCAGTCCTCCGCATTGGTTTGTGATGCCCTGTGCCGGTAAATCAACCCAGCTCTACTGTGAACTGGATTTGTGGGTGGTCGACTCTTGGTCCCTTGGGGAACATCTTTCACCAAACTTTTATTTTGAAGCCTCCCATTTGAATGAATATTTTGAGTTTAAGACTCACCACCACAGACTCTTAAACAACTGTCTTTGAGATGAACCATAGGTCGCTGGGTTTGTAAACCCGGCCGGAGGTTGCAGCGATCGCGCAATTGCCAAACCATCGCTTTGTGTTTCCTAGCAACCGTGACAAAAACTAGGCCCGTGTATCATCATCAGTTCAGTTGGACTTTTCCTCTCTTGGGTAAATCAGGTTTGTGATTTACCCACCTGTTGCATGGGAAGCTTTGCAGATTTCCAGTTTCCCTTCGATTGTTACATCTATTTTTGGAAATGGCAGATTCTCCCGTCTGACTGATGCTTTACCTCCGGTTGCATCAGCAACATACATACACTTTGTTTGTATGTGAGTCTGTCTTTGTAGATGGAGAACGCGTCAACCCTAGAATGCAAAGCTTTTCTGACAGCACGGTTTGTCAGACGTTCACCTTTTGTTTGCTGTTGTCATACTATGCGTTGTTTAGTAAGAATTGTAGCTCATGACATGTTTTAAAATGAATAGATTTGTAGCTTCAATTGGTGACATTTGTTCCAATCAATTAGAAGTTTTGTACGTATTTTGGAACAATTGTATACACTAAGGTTACTTAAATTTAAATTCAAGACAAATTAAAACTAACACTTTGTTTTGAAAACAAAACAAAACGTTTTGTTTGTAGGTTTAAATTTGCATTTAATCGAAATTTTTTCTTTATACATTTTTTTGTGTAATCACCACTGGCCAATATCACAAGTTTGAATTATACCAATTAACAGAAAAAAAAATCAACATTAAATAAACACCTGTCACACTTTGGGCTCCCGGGTCTCAAAGTATCCATTTTTCTCGTCCCACCTGTTTGGAATATGTAATATGTAAATATGTAATCTGAAATGTAATCATGTTGTTATAAGCATCATGCATCCCACACGAATGTTTATTGTTGGACGGTGAGTGTTGTGACACAGAAACCTCAGCCCCCCCGCAGTCTGTGGTGCTGTTGACGTCTCTCCAGCGGCTTGTTAGATAAGATGTTGGTATAAGGGGCACACCACTCATGTGGGGTCTCACCGTCTCCGAGGAGAGAACGTCTCGCCGTCTGACACTTCCAGGGATTTGCAGTCATCTCATCTGCATCCCGAGAGGAGCAGAAGCCCCCTGATGGAGACATCTTCTCTGTCTGGCAGAGGCTGTGGAGAAGGTGGAGAGTATAGAAAAGAGTCAAATCTGAAACTATATGAATGTATCTCCCTTTCGCCGAATGACATTTCAGATCTTTTTGAGCATACGTGTAGTTCACTTCAGTTCTCTTTAATGTCCTTGGGACTCATTTTAGTGGATTTAGCCTAGGGACCATAACCTTAACACTTCAGGATGAGTTCACAAAGTTGTCTTCAGCTCCTAGTGGTCTAGTAATGCAAAAGAAGTTTCAAATATGGATGGTTGGAGTCTTCTGTAACAGACTTTTTACAGGTTGTTCATACTTCATGTACTTGAAGGTGAATTACAGAGCATCGCCTCTTTAAAGGAAAACATGATGGTTCAGTGTTTTGTAATTCTACTCACTGAAAACAATCCGTTGCTCTGAAGTCTAGCATCAGCTGCATTTACAAAGCACAAAAGTCATTTAAAATTCATTTGCTTCTCCTGTACAGGCTCTTAGAACTCCAGCCAGTTTTGTTTTCTGCATTGCAAGAGTGAAAGGCATTGCGGATTTCAGTGGTTCAGAAACACAAATTCCCACGTACTAATCAGATTAGTTTGGTATGGCTGGAAGTTAAGAAATGTGTAGCGCTGTCACCACACAGAGAAAGGCAATCGAGTTCAAAACCCAACCGGGCTTCTGTTGGGAGATTGCATATTCCGTTCATGCTTGCTTGTAGCACAAGTGTGTATTTGTAGGTCTTGGACTGTGATTGGTTGGCCACCTGTTAAAATGAAATGGGGAAAATCGAGACTTGAAGAAATTACTGGAACAATGATCTTGACACTTTTATTCAGTGAAAGTGAAAGTCTTTGCTTTAATCCTCTCACTTATGGAGACTTTCTTTCACTCTTTCAGTGTATATCAATCTGTCTTGATCTCCAGGTTCACGGCAGGATAAGCAGCCTTGTGGAAAAAGACATGATTTGGAGTAAAGAGTCATTTTCTGGCAGATGTGGCTGAGTGTGTTGTGTCGTGAGCATGTGATTCATGCTAATGTGGAGATTAGCTCTGTAATTGCTCTGACTACACCACTGAATATTAGCCAACTTTGGGATTGGAATGAGTGTGTGGATTATGAAGAAACTCGACTGTTAGAACGCAGCTGGCATTTTGAGAGCTACTGTGTGTACATTGTGTAGAAATGATTTTGAATTATGTGGACAGATTTCTAACAGCTAAGACCAATTCTGGATATTTCTGTGGGGACGTAACCAAACAATATATACGAAAAATGCACATATTTGCTGCTAAAAATGGGATTGTGGGAACATGATGTGACAAAATGTGACTTATTCGCAGATTTGTTTTTGTGGCTGCTGAAAGGATATTTGCCTTTATATTTTGTTTATCAACAGCAAGCTCCCAAACCATGTTTTCCAAAATTCCTAGCATCTGGTTTTCCCAGCATTGGTTGTTTCCATGTATTCGATTGCTTTACTGGACTGTGAATCATCTCTTATATCTTCACCATGTCTAAAGTTTAAGTTTTTTTTTTTTTTTAAATGTTGTTTCATGCCAATTGCTGTGTAGAACCGTTTCCCCACAAATTTAGGTGGTTGTTTAAGGATTTAAGTGGAATACGCAACCACCCCAGATACGCACTGGATATGGTGTACCAATAAAATACCAGTTAATACTGAAGTCTACACGTGCTCTCAACAGGTCTGTTCTACCCTGCACGTTTGCCATCTCCTCGTCTCTGGTTCCTGGTTGTACTGTGATGGGTGACGGGAGGGGGCCTTCCTCTGTGATTGAGGATGTGCAGCTGGCGTTGTCGTCCTTGCCCGAGTAAAAATCCATCAGAGTATTAACCTTGTGAAATAAATCAGGAGATGCAGGCAGACGGGATGAATAGCGCCGCCTGAATATAGGCTGTCATGTGAATAGCGAAATGAACAATGTCCGCGTCGCCAAGGGCCTGACTGAATGTTGTAGCTGCACTATTGTGCCACGCACAATGGACAAAGCTACATCAGGGCTACGGTGCGATTCCAGCTTTTTTTTTTGACATTTTGACTGCTTTTTCTTGTTCGTTCTGGATCACCTTTAAATGCCAGAGCACTGCGATATAGCGAGGCTCATTCATGATTAGGCATGCACTCCAAAAGTGTTTGAAAAGCGATGCGGAAGAAAGACGGGGAAGTGAAAGCGAAAGGCGAGAAGTGGATTGATCTGGTCGCATTTGACCCGATTCAGTTGTGGTTAATGGTTTTGCTTCCAACTGTAAGTAGAAGAAACCACCAGCTTTCGTGCAGAATGCTAAACTTCTATTTTGCCAAATGCCTTGAAAGAGTTTTAACAAACAGGAAGTGATCAAGGCACCTACATGTGAGGAAAAAGATCAAATGGTTGGAAATCCTCCGTAAAAAAGATAAAAAAACTCCGTATTAATCCTCCCCAGGACCGGAACCGATTTTGCAGATATGCGGAGAGTGTGCTAATACGGAGTGGACGAGTCACGTGGATAACGACAGTCCCACTACTTATTTAACTACCAATTACAACAGTAAACTGTCTTTCAGTCATCAAAACAAAGTCTTTTGGTGCCATTCGAAAAGATTGGACCAGAAATGATCTCTGTGTTTGTGTCTTTTCTCACTTCACTCCCCACAAATGCCGAACCGATTGTCCGAACGCATTGGAACGTGGAAAGCACGGGAAGTGCCGATCCAATCGAAATCCAAATTGATGACAAAGCGTTTGTGCGCGCCTCAGTCAAGCGTGCAGTTATCCAAACACAAATTAATGTGTCTATGTAGCCCGGATTAAACAAAAGCTTGCAGTTAGGCGGTGCAGTTATCAGATGTTGCGCTTAAACGGAGCAGCATTCCTATCTTTTGAATGTGATTAAAACGGGACAGAAGACTGACGTGCAGGTGAATGAATTTAGCAGTGAAACGATGTGCGCTTACGCAGAGTTGACTGTATTTGTGTGTAAAACTTGCTGTTAAATTTTTTGTTTTAAGTTCAAATGTGGGGTTGCGATGAAATGTCTTTCTATCGATCTCAGTGGCGTTTCACAGCTGTGCCCTTCAGTAGTGCTGAATCTCAATGAACCCATCCCTCTTTTATTATATAAACTATTCCTGCATGTTAAGAGGATTTCTTTAACCATAAGTGTCAATAGAAAAAAGGCTATATTGAGCAGAATGTAACTCTAGACACAATGCCTCTTATTTCTTATACAAACCATGATGTTGTTTCTGTAAAACGTGCCATGTATTTACGTGTAAATGTCACGTGACTGTTGCTCAGATGTGTCTTGAAGTCAGCACTTCCTGTGGTCTCAAATATCAAGTCTGTCATCCTCTTCTCCCTCCTGTCCTCATGCGTCTCCTCTGTCTGAGACCAAGGAGCTCTAAAAGGCCTTAGCAATCAAGGTTTTAATTAGTATTGGGAATAGAAAGGCGATGAGACAAGAAGCAGGCTAAATCGACAGTCCTGTGGGGCCTGTAATGGAAGTGGATGAAGAGACTGGGAGTTGATAGTTCACAGCATGTTTTTATGGCGTCTCATTTCCTCTGGCGAACAAGATAAAATGACAAAGTCTTCAGTGACTCCTCAGCATCATTTACTGCTCCCATTGCACTGAGCTGAAAGTTTACTGGACATGGGTGGACTGGTCGTAAACCAGTTTTTTTTCCTAAATATATAGCTGTGTGTGTCTGTGTGTGTGTCAAAAAGTGAGAGATAAAAAAAGTGATTGATAGAATGTAGTATTTTTCAAGTATTATAGAGATTTTTATTAAATATTACAAGTACTCAAACTGAACTGTTTGACTGCACATTTAATCTAAAAAGCACCCGTTAGTTCCTTATTGTGCAGTTTTGATTTTTTTTTTTATTTTAATTTTTAAAGAACACAGATCTGTGAGTGACAGTGGGGCTGTCTGCATATTCCAGACTTTGATTGGTTGGCCGCTGATCCAGAGGGTGTGTCCTGTCTTCCAGTCCAGCAATGCTGAGCTCCATGTCACCCAGAAGTGGAAGAAGCTGTTCAGCAGGTGGGTGTGCAAATTGTTCTAAATATTTATAGTCTATGTGACAAATAGTTTTTAGTAAATTCATTGTCAACAAACCGCAAGGCTTTTTCTTAAGATGTTGCGTGTGGTTTTTGGATGCTGCCGTGACTTTTGGATTAGAGCATTCACTGATCTGTGACCAGTAGTGCCAACTGAGTGTAATGCCCACTGAATGCCAGCACACACTTCATAATGCAAACGTCCTGACATTTACCAGCTACTGGAAGGGGGTAATTAAAGATTTGGCCTTTAAGAGTTTGAGATGAGAAGCTACAGTTCTCGGCGGCCATAAAACAGTCTCAGTACCTACTGCGTGTTCTCTGAAGTGAGTAAAGACAATCAGAAAAAATACTATTATTCTATTGAGTTTTTGCAGTTCTCTAGTAAACATCTGCTCACATTCACTTTATAACACACATCATTGTCCTTTATTTAGAGGACAGCGACTGGTGCTGAAAAGAAGCTGATTTCATCAAAGCGTAACAAAGACTAGACTAACACTGGGATGATTATTGATATATGTATTTGAGAAATTGTAGTTAAATGTGCGGGAAGAGGAAGATGTTGGGGATTCTGGTGAATTTGCTGCTTTCAACAAATTCCTGCCTAATATTTTAGAACAAAAATGCCCTTTTTGAAGATCCTTCAGAAACCAAAAGGAACTTATAGTAACTCACCATCACTTCAAAAAGAAAATGAGTTTTAAGTAAAAACAAAAAGTAAAATACATGGTTGTGAAACATTAGGATGGAGGCAGTGTTATCGTTAATGCTGTTCCCCTGAGAGTCACCCAAAGCCTTCAAACAAATGGAGAGTTGAGTACTGGTAAAAGAAAAAAAAAACAAAAACATGAAAGTATGGGCGATATAAATCTGCAAAAATGCAAACTGAGAGTCTACTATAAATGAGAAGACATCCTTCAAGAGTGATGAAGGAGGAAACTGGGGCCAAGGAGAATTCACTGCTTTTTCTATACAAACCTGACATAGCATGCTTGTCCCTCTGCGTCCCGGAGCCTCCACCGGCCATATATCACACGAGTGAGGATGTACGGAACAAATCAAGAGCAGGGACACGTGGGAAATCTACTGCCTCCGGAGTCACAGGCCAGGTTAAAGCCCTGCTCATCTACACAGTTTCTGCATTGGCTCAGGGAAAAGTCGCCAGCAGATCCTTAGATAACTTTCATGCACAGGAAGGCCAAGTGCACAAGAGGGCAACTTAACCTTGAATCCCCTTACACTCTGCTCCGTTTAGACAATCCAGATAAGTAGAGCCGAGAAAAATAGCCCCTGCCAAGTACTATCTACTCTATTATACCAGGCCAAAAGCTAAAGGCTCGACTAACTGCGGCTTTTTACTCCAGTTCACTGTCCCATGAAGCGGATAGAGAAATATCACGGGGTTTCACTGTCTTTTGAAAAGACCAAACTTTACCACATGTTTTCTGTAAAGCCCAGCAACGTGTGCATATCCAAAGTCACATTAATGTGTCCCTTAATACGCAGTTACGCAAATCTTGCGCCTAAGCCATATGCACCAACACGGAAATGATTGAAATAATATTTAAATAATAAATATATAATTATATAAGAAAATAATTCATAATATAATAATTAAAAAGTATTACGTAAATAATATTTGTAAGTACGTTTTATTTGATAGACTCCTGCACAAGAATCTTCTTCTTTATCGTCTTTTTTTTCAGTCTGATGTGTCACCGGACATCATCTACAGTAGCACTAAATGTCAAAGAGTAGCACCAAAGGTCAAAGGTCAAGTCACAATCAGCATTTGCCGTTTCAAGCGATTGTGCTTCTCGTAATCCGTGTTCGCAAGAATGAATGACATTCTGTGCAATTTCAGTGGCTCCCATGACCTTATCAGAATGAAATAATACTCTTTATTAGCTGCTTTATTTGTGTGTGAAGCGTATTGAGCTTCTGCTTGGTATCTTATACATTAACACGGCTCCACTGCAAACAAAGGCCACATTATTTCTGACCCAGACTGAGGTTATTAGAGCCTGTGGACTGATATCATGCCGCTGCACACACTATATTATTACAACAGTGGGTTTAGTCCATGAACAGGGAAGGTTTTGTCTGAATGAACCAATATTACTCGTCTGAAATGTGATTGGAGCTTTGGTAGTGACAGTTGACTGTATTGTTCAGATTATTAAACATTTGTATCACATAAAACCCAAACTTGCTCTGTGTAGAAATGGATGGAAATATGATTTTTTTGGCATGTGACTTTTGTGCTCAACTCTACAAACAATTATCAAGGTTTCAAACTCAAATTTCCCAGAGGCCGCTGGGCTGAATCAGGCTTTTTTTTTTTAAACAAGAAATGCTTTGTTAAAAGAATCTGCTCAAATCAATTGGTGCTAAAACTATAAAATGTCAATGATAAATATAGCTGCAAGCAGCAATGACTGTTCAAGCTTCTTTTCAAATGTTCAAGTTTAGATTGAAACCAAATCTGTGAATCAATAATTTAAACAATATTGATAAGCAAAAAGTTTAATCTTTCTATAAATTGCAACTTTAAAATATTTTCTAAAACCTTTGTTAAAGCTAGTTATTTGCATTTGAAATGGATTCCTATTTGGCTGAGAATTATACCAAGTTAGAAAATATCGCAATAGCAGTACACTCAGAGCCCCATGGACTCCAACATAATGAAATGAATAACTACATTAGTTCTGCGGAGAGTTCCTTGTTTTTCCTCTTATTCCGACTACACCGTTCTTTAATCGCTTTGTTTTGTCTTGTCAAAGCAGGCCCAAAGTAAGGAAACTGTCCCGTCTCTGAGAATCTTATATCCCACTGTGATTGGTCGGTTCGTTTTACTCTGGACACTATTCAGTACCATACATGCTAAACTTGTGTAATGCTAAACTAGCTTTCATTCACAGTCAAACAGCACGTCAAAACCTATGTACGAAACAAACTGAATAAATGAATACATTAATTTCAATATGCTGTTGATTATAAGAGATCAGTGAGCACGCGACAATGACTAGTGCTGTATAAGTATTTTTGAAAATGAAAATAAATCTTCCCAACATTTAATGTTTTTTTTTTCCACTTGGTTGCATTTAAAGATCCATCTTCACATCAAACGCAAATGGATATTCTTCATGTCTGGGAGTTTAAAAGAGACAGATAAACTGGTTTGAAGCAGGAGATCAGTCAATACGCAACAATGCCGTTCCTTTATACTCGACAGAAACTAACTGCCGTCTTTGTCTGCTCCTCTTCATCCAGCTTTGCAGTAATGAATTACAGAGACATCCGTGAATCAATAATGTCCCTCCTTCCCCGGACTGCTTATTCCTGACTAAAACAAATGAAGCCTCCGCTGGGACTTTCACCTGACCTTGCTTGTGGTCTTCACTGGTCCAGATCTCCAGCACCTCCTGTTTCATCCATGCATTTGCATCGATCTCCATTTCATTCATGGCTTTTCTTCTAGTCTCTGTCTCACCACGGCTCTTTTTACTTTCTGAAAGCTTGGGCCAATAACACATAATAAGTAACTTTGACTCTCATATTGACAGATATTCGATCTGTGTGAGGCTGGAGACTGAACTCGTGTCCCTGTAGATGTGAATGCCGGCGCTCACAGAAGTGCTTGGAGTCGGACAGGCCATCTTAGAGCTCCATTGTCTGCAGGCTCATAACTTCTCCAGACATAAACTACCCCAGACTGTAAAATCAATCCAGTCTTCGCCGCTCGTAAAAACAGCAGTTTTCTGCTCCTCGGAAAACACACACGCACACGCACACACACACACACACACACACGCCCGCTGTGTGGAAATGCACAAGCCAATCACTCTCTACTGAGTTCACAGTTTGCCGTTAAGTAATTACCGCTTATTCCAGCTTTGTACTACTGAGTGAATTTTACACATGAGGGGACTTTAGTGTAATTTGCATCTCCGTTTATTGGCTGGATTTATCTCGCAAACTCTAACCTGTAAAATAAGTGTTTTTGCACCAAGCCAATGATTTAAACAGTTACAGCAGACATTATGTGCGCAGTAAATATAAATGCACAACATTTTTTAATATTATGCATAAACATCACTAAAAAAGAATAATCGTTACGATCTTTGCTGAACATGATGCACAGCCCGGGACCGTAGTGACTGAGCATTTGTAAGGCGCTTTTCACAGTTGCAATGTACATTTATTGACAAAACTAGACTCATAACTTAAAGACAAACACAGGCTCACAACGAAGGTGCAACTGACACAGAACATATGAACAGGTGAGACTGAAATAGTAGTACAAATGAGGAACATGTTAAACGGAGGGAGCTGTAGTCCGTGGCTACTTAACAATAATGGTATGTGTAATAAATTGTAATTGTTGTTGTAAATAATCATTATTTACAATGAGCCCTAATTAAGAGTAATATTATATAATATTAGTATATAATAATATTTAAGACTGTACATGTATAATTATACGTTTATTATTATTATTATATATTATTATTATTACTTTATTATTATAAAGTTAAATGTTAATTACATACACAGACACACAGACACACACACACACACACACACACACACACACACACACGTGAATATCATGTATCTAACACATTCATTCTTTCATTACGTCTGTCTGTCTGTCTGAACTGTTGAAACAGAATGGTTGATATATAAAAATATCTACAAATTAAAAATATCATACATTATTTTAATATTTTAAGAATCATTTTTATGTTATATAAACACTAGTAAGTAATTTCATAATTAATTTAATTGTAAGCACGTAAATCGTGAGACTTTTTACGGTGGTTCCACTATTAATCTCCTTTACTGTGAAACCCTTGTGTGTTAATGGAGGTTCCTGTAAATGACTGAGAAGCAAAGCAGCAGTGAAAACTGATAAAACCTGTTTGTTCTTCCTGCCCCACGTGGCCTGTATCTTCACTGTGCAACATCTGCTTCTGTTAAATCTGCTCCATTTGTTCCAGGCCAATTAATTCCTTTCCCATTTTACAACTCTGATTTGAGTTAGCGTTGCCTGTAATTTTGTTGCCGTGGAGCTGATTTCCACAAGTTTCCAGACACTCGTGATGACATTCGACACCCGGCTGGAGATTAACATGCCTTTTGTTTTTGAATGTCTGTCAGGGGAGAAAACGTGAGAGTATGAGAAGGAAAAAAAGGTAAAAAAATAAATAAATGAATTAATTAATTAAACGAGACTGTTAAATTGAAATTTGTCCTCTGAGGAAATTAGTATGTTCCTGATTATTGACTGTTTGTGCCTATTCATTTATTTTTCTATTTTATTAGCGCAGATGTTTGTTTGAGACTTTATCGTCATTTTAACCTCCTCTGTCCCTGAGAGGTGATAATTTCCAGAAGTGTGTATTAGGATGTTTCCTTGATTAAGTGCGCTTCCTCTCATCTGCTGCTTGTTCAGTAGAAGGCGAGAGTGGAAGCGATGCATCTTCTAAACACACCAGGTGGAGAAAGCACATTTTAGTCTGTCAGCCATCCAGGATTTCCTGATAGAAACAAGATGGGTTTGTCTTTGAACTTGAACCTTTGAGGAGCATCGGCTTGTTTGAACCCTGTTGTGTGGTGGATTTGAAGGCATTTGCACACCAACGAGCTGCTGAGAGTCGAAGACGTTTTTCTAGATTTGCAAACCTTGAAAGAGAACCAGTAATGCAATATTTCACCAAGATTAATTTGAGTTGCATTATGGGCTTGTTCACATAGCAGTACAATTATGATTATCATCTTCGCATCACTTTACAGCGAGGAGGACTTGTTTGAGGCCTGGTTTCTGTACAGTGTCCTATCACATTCGCACAATAATGGGATGCATAACTAAAATAATGTGAAAACATGTAGTTCCATAGTTGTAAAATATCATCTTCATTACACTCGGAATATCTAGAGACATTTGGTTAATTGACAGGCCTAATATTTTGACTTTTCCCTGTCTCTACACTTTTTTTTTTATACCAGTCTCCCGCCGTTTGTGGTTTATTAAAGAAGGCCGGAACTCCATTGTTCAACTGGAGCTTTTTCAACAATTCCCAGTGTCTTAGTCTTTTAATGGATTTATCCCAAGTCAAGCTTCAGGTTAAATAACCCTAATCCAACTCTTGCTGTTTTTCTGCTCTTCACATTGAATTAAATCCTGAGATTCAGAGGTTTCCTTTGCTTCAATTAACCTTTTATCAGAAGGCCTATTAAAATCTCCAAAGTTTTTGGCCCACTGTCTTTATTTTCATCACGTCCTCGCCATTGACTTGCACGACGAATTAAATCAAAGCTGAATGAGATTTTCTTTTTGTATTCGGTGGATGTAGACAAGCATTTCATAAGAATGAAAGCGTTTTATTGTAAGATGTCACGGTGTAAATAACTGCAGACACTCATCACTTTAATGTGCCGCTGCCAGAATGTTGAAGTCTTGACGTTTCATAAAATTGTCTTCTTTATGTCTCTTGTTCTGAATAAAGACATGCTTGTAGGATTGAATGATTGGCCTAGATTTGTCTTCTCATCCGCCCAGACTCACTCCTCTCAAGCCACAGATAACTCATGTTTAACACGTTGCAGTTTTCCTTTCAACTGAAAAGCAAAAGCAATTTGTTTTCATCTTCATCCTTTCACCTGATGATGTTTTTCCATTCAGACACACATACTTGCTTGTTTCCTGCTGTGGTGATCCAGCTGGTGCGCTTCCAAAAACTGCAGGCTGGAGAAATTTGGTCCAATTGTGCTTTTATTTAAAGGCTTACGCTGTCTATTATTTAAGGCAGCGGAGAGCGACTTAAGAGCTCAATAGGCACTGATTTTCTGTCAGGTGCCATCAGATTCAATAGGCTCAGATAAGGCAAGATCTTGGTCTCAGAACTCTACTTATCTTTTACCTGGACGGCCTGTCCATGCTGATCAGTTTCAGTTGAACTCTCTCTAACCCTGTTATTGATAAAAAGCAGGTGGTTCTACTAGGTCGGAAAAGAGAAAGAAGGAAAGGCCTTGTTCCATGTAAGTTCAGACCCTTCGTGGGAAGACTTTGATCGTAGCTGTAGGTTGAATGCCACCACAAGGAGTTTTTCCGTGAGTCTTTATGTTTAACCAAAAAAACAGTCCCGTGAGTCAATCTTTCCCCCTTGTGCTTGCAGAATTGTGGTGAACAATTGTTTCATAACTTTTGCAATGCGCTATGAATTTAAAACAGGAAAACAGATGAAATGGAAAAAGTAGAAGTAAAATCATGAAAACTATTAAAAAAAAATCAACCTCACTTGATTGAAAGGATTAAGGCCACAAATAACGTTTGTGTAGTTCAGTCAGAAGACTAGCCTTTAAAATAAGGAAAGTTAATGGATCCGATTCCCAGGGACAGCTGTGAAGTCGCTGTGGTTAAAAGTGTCGTTTGAGAAGTAAGGCTGTCTTGTTAAAAACCCATTTATGTTGGTAAACTACTAACAAGGCAGGGATAAGGCATTCCAACTAGGAGGGTTGGTAGTGGTGAAGTGGTTAGTAATAGCATGTCACATTAAAGAGGATCCAAGTTTGAGGCCCAGTCCTGGACGTTCTGTGTGAAGACTCGTTCTCTTCATGTCTGTATGGGTTTCATTCAGGAACTTAGGTTTTCTCTTCCAGTCCAAAAACATGCGTTTGAGAAAAATTCCAACAAATATTTCTACCAAGCCTTAGTCAAAACATTAAGAGATTAAATGCTGGAAAAGATTTTGGCAACTTGCCCGAATTGATTTTGCATTTCGAACCCTGGAATACTGAGAGCAGGGTTATATTTCGTGAAGCTATCCGTTTGTGTAAAAGTCTGATTTAATTCTTGCATTGCTGTGTGCCACTTCTGCAATATCCACCTGGAAATTCAATGACATCCACCAGCATGATGGGCACAGGGCCAGACAGCACCACATCTGAGGAAGTCTGGGTGGCCTCGGCAGTAGAATCTCAAGTGTTGTCTGTCTTCTGTGTCCAGTACTGTGATGTGGCTTGGAATTGGAACATTGGTCTGTGAACTCTCCTGATAGGGGTTTTTAACCCGTTTTGCTAAAAAGATTGCTGAGAGATTTGGAAATAAAAACCCTCATTATGGGGTTAGTCAGGACAAGGATGAAAAGTTGACTTCTGCATTGGACTTTTTTGACTGCAGGGTTTGTGTGTTCGCTCTCCTGTTGTGCAACTCAATCCGGTGAAAATCGTTGAGCCATTAGAGCACAAGGACCCTTCAGTTTGCCTCAACGGAAGATTTATTGGCCTGAAGTAATGCTTCTTTTTTTGTTGTTGCACTTCTTTCTCGTTTCACCTTTCCCCTCTCCTTATAACAGTCATCGTCTGTGTGCTGAAACCGAAAGACCTCCAGGCTGCCTCACTGTGGTCTGCCCGAGGCTAACTAGCATTTAACCTGGGAGGAAATTGATCATTACAGCTAGACTTGCCTGGTTGCATCTCAAGGCTTTGCCTGATGCTCTTCAAACACCAGTTTAGACGAGTAGCAGAACTGTCAGCTCACATCTGCTTGTACAGGTTTGATCTCCCAGTCGCTCTCACTTTGTCAGCATTTGATTGTAATGACAGCATGATGTGATTTAAGTCGGGCCCAATTGATGGATTGAGTGAAGTCTGTCAGTGTGAAGGTGCATTAAACAATGAGCAGCAGCTGGGTTAGAGATGTGAGAGGAATGTAAAGCGCATCGTTAATGTCAGAGACACGAAACAAAAGACACGGCTTATGGAATATGATGGGAGAGGAAAACACAGGACTACTCTACTCCACAGTAGCTGAGGACTCACGGACAATTTATATCCTCTTGTTTTTCTTTTCTTTGTCATCACTTGCTATAACAGAAGAATTTGCATTTATATTAAATTTGGCCATTTAGCAGATGCTTTTGTCCAAAACATGTTGTATTGAATTGCCATTGCACCCATTAACTACTTGGTGCTTTCGCACAATATTGAACCCACAACCATTGGTGCTGCAAACCCTGACAAGTCTATACATTGTGCATAGGGCCCTTGCAGACTTGTTTTATTTATTCAGGCAAAAATTCATGCTCAACTTCTTGTTCTCAGAATCAGTCGTTTCCAACCTGCGGCCGTCCGCCCATATTTGGCCGGTGACATTTTTACAAGTTGCCTTTTAATAATAATAATAATAATAATAATAATAATAATAATCCTTTTAATTTATTTGGCGTCTTTCCAGACCCCCAAGATTGCCTTACAGTAATCAACATTCACATGCACACCTATTGATCCGGACATACACACCACACACGCTCACACACACCCACACAACTAACCACTGTGCCAACGTGTCACCTGTTCTTTTATTTCTTAAAAGTCTAGATTATGATTATGATTATGGCTAATATTAGAACTAATTTCAATCTGAGATGTCCTTTTAATGTCTCTGAAGGGCAAATGTACAGAAAGACCTCAACTGGAATTTCATACTGAAGAGTCATTGTGCATGCACACTCCAAAGAACACTTGTTTTATTTAAATTTCTCATGTATTGTGGCCTGTTAAACTCACAGGAAAGTCAAGTTTGCTCCCATATTCCAAAAGGTTGAGCACCACTGCTCTAAATTGATGACGAGTCATGGCTCTGAAAAGAATTACCATGTTCAGTCCTTTTTGTATCCACTTTTAATGCCTCATTTCACAAGATAAGGAAAGAATAACTTCTACGCAGCTAGAGCTTTAGCACACGCTTTATAAAGCCATTAAAGGGTCGTCTGGTTCACTCCAAGCTGGAAAAGAATCCCAAAGGGAATATCTTGATGCATTTTGATGCTTTACAGTCTTTGGTTTTAACCCTAGTTGTTTTGTTGTAGAAGGTGGAGCAGGATTGTGAGTGGCTTTTTGGATTCATCCTCATGAATCAGTAAAAGCCTCTACTGCTTGTGTGAAATTGTGTGTCACAGCAAACAAACAATGTGCTTTATGAAGTGAGAGGAGTTGGTCTCGGAAAAATGCTCTCACAGAAGGGCCGGTAAGAAAAATATGACAGTTTTATGAACATTTCTCTAAACTTGAACATTTCTTCTGCCGTCATTCATTTTGCAACAATGATATCTACAAAAACAATGTTTAGTGACGCTTGCTACTTTCTAAAGTTCAAACTTAGTTTCTTTATGAAGTGCTTTTCACAGTTACAGGCCGCCTCAAAGCTGCTGTGTGAAAATGTTACATCATACGATTGTTACATCATATTCATTGTCCGTGGGCATTAAGACTATGACTAAGACCAGTGAGCAAGTAACACGTACAACAGTGGCTAGGAAAACAAAAACCTTCTGGTGGTGTGAGAGGAAATAAACCTAGGGAGAACCTGACTCACCGGTGGTGCCAGGTTCTTTCCAGGTTTTTTTTTTTCCAACAAAAAAAGGGTTTAATCAAAAGACATGATCCAAAAACAGGCAAGGAGTAACAGGAAACACGTCTGACAAACTGGCAACAAAACAGGTGATGGACTGGTGCTTAAATACAACGACTGATTAGACCAATAATTACAATAACGTCACACAGCTAAAACAGATAACGATCACAGGAAGACACCAGAAAGTCAACAAACAAAAATGTGGGACTATGAGCTTGAGTCGGTGACTGTTTTTTTCAAACAATAGTCCGAATAGGTTTTCAAAATAAAAAGATCAATGACTCTGAGCAAGGATCTGTGATAGAACCCCTCCGTCTAGGGGCGGTTTCCAGACGACCCTAAAACAAGTCTCTGGAGGGCGGAGCGGGCTGTGTCTCGGCATGAGCGGGGCAAGGCTTGACTCGGCCGAGGCGTGGCGTGGCGTGGTTGGAGTAAGGCGTGGCGTGGTTGAACCGGAGCTTGGCGTGGCTGGACCTGGGCATGGCTCAAAAACGTACACGACATCAGATGCAAACACCGGCTCAGGAACATACGTGGCTTCAGATGCGCACACCGGCTCAGGAACATACGTGGCTTCAGATGCGCACACTGGCTCAGGAACAAACGTGGCTACAGATGCGCACACCGGCTCAGGAACATCATGTTGGGCAAATGGTTTCTCCGGGCGTGTGCCGATCTGTTGCAACAAAACGTCCAACCTCTTTTCCCGTATGCGTTCCCATTCCTCCTGAGCGCGGAACCCGGCCATGATCTCCTCCAGGAAGGCTGAATCCATTTTAGTGTCCAGTTTGTACTGTCACGGGGCGACAGTCACACGGGCACGGCAGGGTGGACTCACGTGCATCGCCAGGAAGAGATCGAAAAGCAAGGGGTTAATGGTTCCAACAAAAAAAAGGGTTTAATCAAAAGACGTGGTCCATAAACACGCAAAGGTCGTAACAGGCAAGACTAGGCAAGACAAGACAAGACAAGAGGCGAGAGTGACAGGAAACATGTTTGACAAACTGGCAACAAAACAGGTGATGGACTGGTGCTTATTTTTAACAAAATAAATAAATAAATAAAAAATCATACAATGTGATTTCCGGATTTTTTTTTTAGATTCTGTCTCTTACAGTGGAAATGCACCTATGCTGACAATTCTACACTCCTCCATGATTTCTAAGTAGGAGAACTTGCAAAATCACAAGGTGATCAAATACTTATTGACTTCACTGTATATATATCTATATCTATATCTATATATATATATATTTTTTTTTTTATACACACCGTATATAGGTCTTTCACAACGTTTTCACATTCAATTATTTATAAAGATGTTGTGAATGGTTCTGCAGCCAAGGCTGGAATAATGTGCAGCTCCTTAGTAACAAATCTTTAGCTGCTGCTTTCACAAACTGGCAGTCGTTCACGACAAAGATGCGAAGCTCACAGGTCAATTTGTCCTGTTTCCGACCTTAATTGTAAAGAATTTCGCAGCTAATTAAATGTTCAGAGCTGTGATAAATTAGCAGGATGGAACACAACTACTGTAATTAGTTCAATGCATCGAATGTGGGAACTACCCAGAATGCACGGCAGGAGGGTTGAAAAGTGTGTGTGTGTATGTGTGTGTCCAAGCATTGTCTGCTGCTTAGAAAAGACAACAAAGCAGATTAGCTGGTTTAGCTTTTGAATAGTTGGTGAAGCATAAATGAGCATTTTCAGGCTTGTATATTGACTAAGTGGTTTTATCTAAAGATTTAGAGTAATTCCCTTCACTTAGAGAGCAGTTAGGAATCTTGGACACGACAATCAGACATTCAAAAGACAGTCATCCTGTTTTCACCAATGCTGTCCAGTTTTTCACTCAGTCCCGGCTGCTTTAATGTGAATGCCATTGATCTGTTGCTCATATCTCTTACTAATTGGGATTTGTGTCTAAAAAATGGAAAAAAGTTCTTGTTATATAAAATGTTAAGATAAGAATCTAGTATACACTTGTGTAATGAGAAATTGTGGTCATCTCTGTCGGTCCGTCGCTCCATCCCATATGTGGATTTTTTTTATTATTACTTCATACAATAAAAATAAAGAAAATTGGAAAGCCTATAAATAGAGGCCATTAATTAGACATCGTTGGTTAGAATAAAAGAAAATACAGTGGTCACAGGCAAAGCTAGAGGGGTTTAGAGCCTCATGTGGTCAGTTGAGGAACTGCTGTTTGTCACTTCTGCATAAAAGAGCATAAGGTTGCCGCTTGGCTTTGGTTATTGTGACTTAAAAAATACGTTTCCATTCTAGACGTGCCAAATATATTACAACAATCATGATTATAATACAGTAGTCTGTTTGTATGGCTAATAGAGCCAGGACTTTCCGGTAATGATGTGTGCGTCTCTTGGCGTGTCTCTGTATTCCAGCAGACCAGGAGGTCACAGCAAACACAACCTGTTCTTCTTTCTTTCATTCTGTTTGGTACCTTTCAACAGACGCCCGGGGCGGCAGAGCCATCTGAACTCCATTTCTTATTCAAAAGAAATCAGTAGGAAGAAAATGTTCTCCCAAGGTTAAGAGAACGTTATTTAATATTAAAGCCCAGCAGGCACATGGTTGACTGCACATTTCTAAACATTGATCAGTTTCCTTTGAGATTTGGAGAATACATGTTCAGTGTCTGTGTGCAGTACACTTCTCTCAGAACTCTGTGTTTTGTGAATGAAGCATTTCTGTGCGGCTTTTATTCCACTTGTAAAGCAATTTTGCACTGAACATTCTCGACGATTCATCATTTACGTCTTCGTAATTCTGACTTGCCAGATCTGTGTGGTTCAAGATGAGCAATAGTGATTGATCTTACAGAATCAATATTTAAGGATACATATTGGTATCAGTAAATTGACCCCGAGGTGGAGCAGGTGGTTTAGACATTTCAAGTTCAAGTTCAAGTTCATTTGTTTTGCGCTTTTCTTACTTCGAGACCAACGCAAAGACGCATGAATGCAGCAGTGACTTTAAAGTTTTAGCAAATTTGAAATGGGAAGCTTTTACCATTTCAACAAGATTTTCCAAAAGAATGTGTTGTCAGATATGTAAAAGTTTGACTGTTGTTTTTTCACTTATAGGAATAAACGCTGCAATGATTGTGAAGCAGATTCGGCCAATTCATGGCCTCTTGTCTTAATACCGTTCATGGATTGAACTAGTGCTGTTTTCTCTAACTTAGAGTTCCGGGGGTCGGATGTGTTGCAATCATTTCCTGAGAGGCTGTGAGGGGCGTTGTGTTTTTCTGATTGCTCCTATAGTGTGGATGACATCGGTCAGTGGTGCTGCTGCGGCACTGTAGCCATGATGGGTTTTGTAGCTTTGTTGTGGAAGGGTGGAGGAGGCCGTGCCCCGCTGGTGCCCCCTGCTGGCTCCAGACAGCTGCTCACCTGGACCACATTAAGCATGGATTCTGTCACCACCTGCTGATACATTTATCAACCTCCTGCCTGTGTTTAATTATCTCCTGTAGACGGAACTGGTGTGTGTGTGTGTGTGTGTGTGTGTTCACTAGTAAGTGTGTGAGACGACGTGTTACTTCAGCTGGGCCTTTAAGATTAACGCTTTTTTTAATCACATATATATTACTCGACGGCTGTGGTACGCTTTACATCAGCGGATGGTGCGTGTGCTTACACCACCAGGAGGAGAAACTGCAGTTTTGTCAGTTGTGTGATGGATCTTCTCTGGCTACAGAGTAATCCATCAGCTCAATTTGTTACACACACACGCACACACACGCACACACACACACACACACACACACACACACACACAAACTCTAGTGTGTACAAAACCGAATGGAGTTGGTTTTGTCAAGCAATGATGTGCAGTGTTTAGGTCTGGGTGTCTGTGGGTGGTGAGCTGCTTTAGAGATTCTGAGGAAGTGTTACATTTATTATAATCAGATTAGAGAGGTGAAAGGTGAAAGATAGGGCTGTCAAAGTTATCTCATGCGATAAATTAAACGTTTATTTGCGTCAAATTTTATTAACGCCATTAATCGCACTTCCGGTTTTCATGTATTTCCTGTTTTTGAGTTTCGCTTTAAAACCATTCAATATTATGTGTACAGTATTTTGCAAAGCACTTATATAAAGAATAAAGTGCAATGCTCCTTTGGTATGAATATGTGATCAACGTTTTGTTCCTTTAGTTAAAAATGTGTGATCAGCGTTTTCAGCTAGACTAATTATCAGTGCCGTAATTTTGCCACACAAAATATACAAATACATATCCGTTTTCTCTTTTTCTCAATAAAATGTACTTATTTGTTCTTAATTATGACCGGCTTACCCATTGTTTTCTTTAGTCAAAAACGGTATATTACAGTATTTTGTATTGTATTATGTTTAGTTTGTGTCGAGTTTACATTAATTTATATTTTACACTTCAATATTCAATATTACAAGATTAACAAATAATTGAGTACCATTGAACTGCTTAATTGGGTCCCGAAAACAAATACTTTGTTTATTTCGGACAAAGTTCCACTTAGTTGGGACAAAGAACGTGAGAGGGAATGAGAAAAAGTAGCATAAGTCACCCGTGTGATACTGTACAGTCTGTGAACTCACCACGACCGGTTTAATCAGAACAACAGTTTCTGCTCTCGCAGGAGCGGACACGAATTATCTGGAATTAGTACAGTGTAAATAATGCACACAACACAAAATGAACAAACCATAGTCTGAAGTGCCTCGTTACGCTCACGTCATTTCAAATCAAATTAAAAACCTTTATTGTCACAACACCATCAACGGCGTGTGAGCTGTGGTGAGTGAAAAGCTTAGGTGCGAACTCCAGACATACAGTGCAAAATACAGATAAGGCAAGATAAACAACAACAACAATAGTAATCATAATAATAATAATATAGGTTGTTTCAATTTTTATATAAAATGTTTCTGTATGCTGCGAACTATGCAGAGAACAGTCCGTGACTCAGGTGCTGGTGTCAGCGATGATTCTCGTAGCTTTCCTCTTGCTGTGTCTGTAGTAAATGTCCAGGAGGAAGGGAAGTTCACTTTCTACAACACGCCGGGTCAATCGCACAACCCTCTGAAGGTCTTTGTTGTTACTGCTGTCGTTGTTTGCGTAGCAGACAGTAAAACAGCCAGTCAGGATACTCTCCACAGTGCAGGTGTAGAAGGAGCAAAACTGAATTATAAGCTTCGTTCAAAACAAGCCAATTGATTGTGAACAGCACAAAGACACACCACTAAAGAACACCTTAGTTGAAGACTGCGCTCATCTTCGCTGATGACTGGAAGTGAAAATGTCAAAGGAAAAAAAAATTACTTTATCTGTGTGAAATCATCAGTTCGATAGAAAATTACAAGGATTACAAAACTGCTTTTGTTGCTGAAATCAGTGCGTTCAGAAGAGTCTCTCAACAGAAACTAAACACTGAAACACTGAACTCTGTGTAGTGTTCTTCTGTGTTAAGTAGTAAGTGCTGGCGTCGCTTCATGGGCTCTTATGTGTGTGTGTTCAACTGTATCAATATAAATAAGTACCCTAATTTTGGTTTATCTTCTTCTCCATGGATGTTTTATTTTAGCCAGTAGCATATTTGTGTTAGAAGTTGAAGTATTTGAACTTGTGTTCCTGAAGGCTTGTAGTGAGAGGAGGCCTTCAGCATGCGGACCCCCGCTGACCTGCCATTACACAGCAGCTCTTCTCAGAGGAGATGAAGTGTTTTACCCAGCACAACCACACTCTTCTCCATGTCACTGTCACAGCAATTCTAAACAGGCGCTGACAACGCTCTTGAAAAGGAGTGCAGTGAGTATGAGAATTAGAAAAAAAACCCATATTATTATCAAAAATTATCAACGTCATCAGGAATGAGCAATTACTTCTGTGTTTATGTTTTACCTAACAAAACTGTGAAATGAAACGACTTCTGGCAACACACTGCATGTTGATTTCTCTGTCACACAATATTGGATTGTCCCAGTGATCTTTTTTGATACTTTTTTGAAGTGAGGACATGGGATTTGAAAGAAAATGCTTTTTTCTGTCTTAGTTTTGCTTTAGAAGTGATTTAGTGTAGCCAAGAACTTTGGGTTTTAGGAACAAAAAATATTTACAAAGATAAAACTCATTACCAATCCTTCGTAGTGCTGATTCCAAACTTGCAAAAGGTTAAGTTTTTCATATTTGCAATCGAGACTGAAAATCCGTTGGTTAAAAACCCATCACACATTTAGTTCAGAAATTATATTAAATTCAGTAATTTTATGTGTGATCTATCACATTTTAAGCATTTTTACCAAATCCTCTTCTGCTAACTGAATGTAACATTTTAAGCGCTCACAACATGTGCAACGTGTTTTCACGCACATTGAGTATACAAAGGGTTTGACGCAAAACTGCATGTAAATCACATTCCAAGATGCAATATTGGCTTTGGAACATTTCAATGTAGTTTCTTTCATTTCATTTCAGAATCATTGCATCTGCCAGAAGCTGATTGTACAGCTTTTATGCAAATCATCCATTAGATTAAACATCCGTATGTTTTGTTTGAATTAGGTAGTTAAGTACGCTTGTAAAGACTTTTGTTTGCATTAATGAAACATTCATTTGGGGGGAAAATGAAGCACAAAAGTCTTCATTCATTATACCAAGATCTATTAAAATTATATGCTAATGAGTTTGTAATGAATTGCTAATTAGCCTGTAAGAGATAGAACTCTGGGTTTACAGAGGTTAGACGGAGTTTAAAATGCAATTATTGAAACTAAATTACAGAGACATTTTATATGAGTCTGTCAGACGGTTTTTTATGTGTTGGAGGAAACGTAATTGACAATTCGCTGTCTGGGTCCATTTATTGGCAATCTTTTCCTGACGGCATGCGTTTGTCACATAAGCCAAACTGACGGCTGGAGGGAATAAACAAGGTGTATTCTGATAACTGTTTTCCCAGTTTGATTTCACTAAACTGAAGGATCTGTGAAATTGCTCGCCTGATGATTTGGAGTTATGAATTGACTTTGCCGCGTCCCAACACGAAGCCTTCTGTTTGTCCACATGTAAAGCGTATTTGCCGGCGTGTTTCATATCATTCTGGGCACAAGCGGCAGATTACAGGGTGTAATTCTGCATTTTGTAGCGGCTGTTCTGGAAATCCACTCAAAGCTGTGCAACCTCAAGCGGTCAGTGTGATTAAGCTAATACGATTTAGCCATAGCTATTTTATCCTAGAGATTAGCATGCAGAATGCTTGAGCAAGAGAAAACATACTTTAGCCCATGCTTATTTCAGAGATTATCAATTTCAATCTGCCTCTTTTTATCTAAATCTTTTTGTTCGGCCCTGTGTGTGCTGCTCTTCAGAGATATTCAGACAGAAGAGATGAACTGATTTGATAGTCTTAGATAGAAAAGGATTGTAGGAGATAAGGGACTAAAACGTCTAAGATGTCTCATCTTAAATATAATTCGATATTTTTTGTCTTGTAAAACAAATAACAGAGATTTAGAGGTTAAGGATTAAACAATCTGCAGATTCTGTGACAAGCTAAACACATTTGTGTCATAAAGCAGTTACATTTTAATATTTCACAAAATTTTAAAAATCGCAAATGTAGATGCATATATTGGAGGTTCAGTCATTATGGACTATTCGTGTAACTTTAGCTAATTAATTACTCTACGAAAAAGCATGCTCAGTGCCGCATGTTATATAGAAAAATATCCCAAGAATTTTTGGGGTGATCTAGCATAACAAGGCCTGCCAAAGCTCTCTTGGCCCCCAACTGTGTATGGAGCGGCCAAGGCTAATGGAATGGAATGCAATTGAGTGGAATGTAATCAGATAGAATAAATGGAATGGAAAGGAATGGATCAGAGTGGAATGGATGGGAAAATGCGGCCAGACTCCGGCCCCGTGTGGTTTCCTGAACACAGGTTCACTCTGTAGGGAAGAGAATAGCGCCCAGTCTGCAGAACAGCTTTTGATTGGCTGGTTTTATCCTCATGATGACTGTTTGTGATCATCTAAGAAATTACATTTTTGTGACAGCTCTGCACAACATTGTATACATACATTTTGGAATTGGAGTTAGGGAAATTGCCCATTGATTGAGAGAGTGAATGTCAGTGTCTGTGTGTTCTGCTCTGTGATTGGTCAGCCAGGCTGTGTGTCCTGGCTTTTGGCTAGAGTTGCGGAGACGACTCGATTTCACCATCCATCAATCTATCCATCAATCCATTCATCCATAAATCATCTGCAAATACTGTATGAGCAGTGTTACCATCTCGTTAATAGTTTTTGAGTCTGATGCAGCTTTAGTAATAATAATAATAATAATAACAATAATAATAGAAACTTTATTAATCCCTCACTGGGGAAATTTCTCTACATTTCCCTACTGAAGGGGGGGAACAAAGTCCAAAGTCCAAACTGACACAAAGTCCAATTCCCCTACCACTGGACCAGTGCTTTGTATCAATACGGTGGATTTTTTGCTTATTGGTTTGATTTACAAGGGTAATTCTGGTTAAAGCATTAACTAGCTTTCCCTGAAGTCTTCTTCTTTATTGGCCGCCTGAATTTGCAGAGAAAGTCTCCCTGTAGATAACATGAGAAATGACAGAGTTGGTCTTTTAATAGAGTCTTGCCGGAATGAAGTATGATACTCAGTGGTTCCTTTGGTGGAGCTTCATTTTTCAAGCGTGTAAATTGAAAGGCGAGTGGTGCTTAGAATCGCTCTTCAGGCCATTCATTTGTCAATTTGCTTAAGAGACCCAGGAGGCCTCTATATTTTTGTACACCTGAATCTGTTGCCATGAAGCAAATGCTATTTAACTAAACAGAGACTTGGAAATTAGGTGCATAATGTATTTATCATATCCAAATATACTATAATCTATTAATTAATAATAAATAAATAATATTATAAACTATTTAATGATTAATTTTAAAGAGGTTTAAAATGATATTCTGTTTTGCATTTGTTTATTTCAGTCTACCTGTATGTACACACACGTACACACTTGTACTTTATTTAATAATTACTTTACTTAACTTTGCACTACTTATTTCTTTATTACCATAAAACCTCTGGTAGAACGCCACCTCTAATAAAACGACACCATGATGGAAGGGTTGAAATATAGACCACCACCCTTAAATATTAATATATTCACATCCTGTGTTCTTTGGTACTAACACAGTGGGTTGCATATAAATAATAACAATGTGTATAAGAGCACCAAACACCATTTCATAAAATTTGAACAGATGCCTGTGTGTCTTGACCATTGAGGTGAAATGTGGTGGAATTACCACACAAGTTTCCTCAGAGAGACTCCAGTCAGCAAGGAATATGTATTAATACAGCAGCAGTGCCTCCAGTCTTGGGTTTGACCAACAGACTGACTCTTTGCTCGCACAATGAGACACACTGATGGTTACTTTACAAAATTACCTTATTTAAACATCTATTGTCTTTTTTTAGGACAAAAACGCTTCAATTGCTCCTTCTTACAATGAAACATGATCATGTAAACGTGTTTATGATTTTTTTTTAATGTAAAAACAGATAAATAATCTCTTGTAACACTTGCAAACTTGTCATTTGCCAATTTTATTTTTTCTTCTTTTATTATTAATGGGCAGAGAGGTATTTCTTTCAAAAATACTGTATTATCATTGGACAGTAATGCCTGCGTGGTGACTCAGCAACGCACATGGAATGTAATTTTCATTCTTTTTAGTGTTATTTAGTCTTTTAAAAGTGTTTTTGTGCAGTTTTTATTTTGTGCAGCGTCACTGCATCTTGCCTACACGCTCTCTTGTAGCAGCAACTTTATTCACACACCATTGTGTGTGTGACCCTTTTTTTCAAACACGCGGCTGGTTTTACACAGTCAACAGCCTGTGATATTCTCAGCACATTTTCTAATGATGCTGCATGATGCGCACATGCTAAGGAAGAAGAGATGCTTATGATTTGGTGAACAATACTGCAGACTTTTATTTGTTTCTAAGCTGTCGCACTTTGTTTAAAGTATAAACGAGGAATAAAAATCCGAAAAACATGCGTTTCAGGTTAATCTGGGCGTCTACTGTAAGTGTGTGTGAGCGTGTGTGTGAGCGTGTGTGGTGTGTATGCACGGCTGAAGTGGACACTGGCGCAGATTGGTTGCTGCTATTTCTCCGGGCAAAGGATGGTGTGCATGGTGTTCCTCATTGTAAGAGGCGCTTTGAGAAGACTTGTAAAGAAGACTTATAAAGCGCCGTTCAAATAAAAACCGATAGCATTATTATTATTATTATTATTATTATTATTATTATTATTATTATTATTATTATTGTCGTCATCGTTATTATTATTATTATTAATAATAATAATAATATTAATAATAATAATAATAATGTCAATTTTTAAAAAGGTGTCTGACATTCAAAAAATATATTATTTTTAATTAATTAATTTAAATTTTATACATTTTTTTATATAAAAATAAATTTCAAATACCAAAAGTATGCGTCATCCTCATTGGTAAGTAAGTTCAAATCTGTATGTCTGAATTAATGTAGTCTTTTGTCTTTATGTGGACATACATAGTGTAACATTATGATCAACAAGTTAAAAACTACAACGCCACTGTAGAAAGCCACCATAATGTAAGAGTTTACATTTACGGTAATTGCAAAAAAGATTACAATGATTTTCATCCTATTACATTTATATTTTAGATTTATTGTAAATCTGTTACCTTCATACAATACCTATAACAAATTAAGCCCCGGATCTCAGATTAATGTAGTTTAAACAAATGTAATTTTAAAACGTTACAGACAAAACATCTGAATCCCCATGTTATATATTATAAATTACAATATTATAACATGTTATAAATTATAATTGCGTTCTGAACTAACTTTTATTTTTGTTCCTTTTTTAAGTGTTCATCAGTGTGATGTCCTCGTCATCAAATTCATTTTTGTTTTTCTCCTTCCAATTCTCTAAGAATTTCAATTTTGTGTAATTACTGTGAGTTAAATTTGAGCAATGTCTGAGAGAAGAAGCAGAAATTGAACTGTGGATAGATCCAGTTTGTTTATTTGTTTGTTTGTTTGTTTGTTTGTTTATTTATTTGCTTGGATTTGTTTTTGCTGTTGTGACGTGAAATTTCCCCGCTGTGGGACTAATAAAGGATTTTTCAATTCAATTCAATTCAATTCAATCCTACAACAAACAGGATGAGGCCTGACTAATATTGAGTCCTGGCGAATGAATTGTTCATATTGATTCGCTTTTCACGCCTTAAACTCCGGTCATGGTGTGTGTTTTTCTAGCAGTAGCAACAAACAGCGGAGAACTGTCAGGCTGCGGTGATAACATCTCTGGACGTGAGCAGCTTTAGAGCTTCTCCGTTTCTGCTTGTGTAAGAGGTTTCTGAGAGCCTTTAGAAAAATCCAAAGCACCCGAGATTATGTTTTCAATTTACTTTGAAATTGACCTCTGTCACCCTCGTCTTGTGTTTGAATTGAATATCTATCTCATACATTTGCAGGGATGAATGCATCAGTTTACTGGGCTTGATGTCAGCTGGGTTTATCCACTATCATATCACACCGCTACTCGAAAACTTACTTTACCTCTTCTTTATCTTTTTACTGACATTTATGTCAGGTCACAACTGCTTTATTTTTCCTCTCTCTCTCTCTCTCTCTCTCTCTCTCTCTCTCTCTCTCTCTCTCTCTCTCTCTCTCTCTCTCTCTCTCTCTCTCTCTCTCTCTCTCTCTCTCTCTCTCACTTTCTTCATCAACATCTCTCACAAGATATTTAGATCTGTCATCAGAAACTAGAAGAGCCTGTAAACCGCAGATTTTCTGTCGATCACACGCAATCCTACACTTTAACGAAAGGTTTATGAAGCTTTTCAAGAACAGAAAGGTCAAATGTCTGCAAATGAATTTTTTTTTCAATTCTCCAAGAATAACTCTCAACAGTAGAGTTATTTTTAACCAGTATTACAAGCATTTGAAATTTAGTTCACTCCAGAATAAAACATTTGTCACGTGAGGGAGATGAAGAAGCCATTTCCAATAAATAGGTTGTTTAATGATCCATACGAGCCAGGAAAACTCAACATCACGTGTGCAATGATTGACACAGATGGACCACAAGGGAATACATACACTAACTAATGAGACAGACTGCTGAAATGGAACACAAAAGTAATAGGACATAATAGGACACACTTGGGATTCTGGGAAATGGAGTTCACGGAATGACGAGAACAAATGGCACTGTGACATCAATTCAAATTTGAATATTTTTCAAATTTCAAGTTGGTTTTGGAGATTTTTCAACTTCTCATAGGTTTAAACTAAAAGTTTATTTTTGAGTTCAATAATTTAAGCTGAATCAATTTTTTTGCAGATTAAGGGTCGATCCATCCATTTATACACCCATCCATCTGTAAATACACTTCTCATTGGTGGGACAAATAAAGGTTTTCTTCTTCTAAATCCATTTATGAATTATTTCTTCCACTTCTCTATTGATTTTCTGGAGCTGTTAATTTCATGCATACTAATATTTTCAGAGGTCCACTGTAGATGATCCAGAAACCCATGAATTAGTGGCATAATAGTGTTTCTGTCTCATATGTCATCAAAGTGGCACCTTTGTTCCTGTTAGACTCACTTTGACGTGTGTAATAGGTAACAAGTGGTAGATACAGACTTTTTTTTTGAGCTTTGCTGTTTTTGGTGTGAGATTCAGGAGGTTGATTATTCAGCGGACAGATGGACGGATGTTATCGGGTGTGAAAAGTAATTGTTTTGCAAAATGTGGCACGTAATTTCCTGCTGACATGTAACATTAACCCAAGCAAGGTATGATGATGGAAACAGATGAGCCGTGCTCAAAAGATTCTCACAATCCTGTAGAATTCAGTGCCATCTCCTGAAAGTCTTCAAGGATCATCGGTTTTCAGCATGAAGACGTCTGAGGCTCCAAGAATGACACTGCGTCAGGATTCATCAGTCAGGGACCCATCACCGCGATGCTCTTTTAATGCAAGGCCTCAATGTGAAGCCTTCTGTCTTATTAAAAACAAGACCTGTCGCCTGCAGCGTCGGGCGCACTCAATAATTTCCTTTGATTACCTGAAGGAAATAATACACTATTGCTTATTATAATAGCTCTAAAATCCCTCATGTGCATCTGGCTGGTGGAGCACTTTTAATCATCCTGCTTGGATAACAGCGGCTGGTTGTATTTCTTCTCGGGGCTTCAGTGGAATACTAATGTGCCACCACGCTGCTGTAACTGCGAGACGAGGTCATCGCCCAAACACCCTGTCACTTTCTGACAGCGCACGAGGAAGAGAAAGTCGTCTGAGAGGCTTCACACACGCCGTTTAAGTCCCTTTAATGAACTGCTGGGGAAAATAACTACTTTCTGGAGGTTACCAGTTAACTCTTGCTTGCGGTTAACAGCTTGCGTCACGACCTTCACCGGGGTTTTTTTTCTCTTGGATTGTGCTTTTAGAGAGCTTGATGATTCAGTCGGTGCTGCAGTGTTTGTAAATATACCAAGTTTGAGGGAAATTTCTTTACTTTGGGCAACGGTGAAATGAATTGTGTAGTGGTGGTGGTGGTAACAAATTAAGGCTTCTGAGCAAGGAGCGAGAACAGAGTACCGAGTGCACAACTGGATTTCAGTCACAGGTTTGAGGCCTAGCTTGACTTTTTTGTGTGAAGGTTAAATGTTGAGATGTTTTTGCTCCAGTTCAATTTTTCAAGTTGGAGAAATTACATATACTGGGCGTTAAACCATCCAAAGAGATGTTTCAATTTGATTTCTTTGAGATTGAGATTGTGCCCAAAAAGGCACAATTTTTTGAGATTGGTTTCTGAAGGTCATTTTTTCACAAGTCTGAATCTGTGCAATTCAATACTCGGCTTCTGTGGTTTCCTCAAGGTCACTTAAGTGCACAAATTCACACTCTCCCCTATTTGCAATTTACCAGACGCCAATTGAAACAGGAGTTATATAGGAAACCCACTACGCCTCCTATTGCACAGTATGCAATTACATATCATTCATTCATTCATCTTCTACCGGTTCGTCCTTTACAGGATGTTTTTGAGGGTCAAGATGGGGTTTCAGTCCTGAGGTTAAAATTATGTTCTGGTTATGGTCTGTGTGTCTGTGTACCATTATGGATGGAATATTGTATTTTCACTTGACTGCCGATTGAGCCGCCACACTTTCATATCCTTGTCATTTTCAGTCATGCGATGTGGCTTTTGCATTCGGCCTGACCCTGACATTCACACAAACGGTCTTTACAGTGGCTCATCTCTGGAGTGGGTGTCTGTCAGGCCTTCAGCCCTCGTGCTGGCACTTTCCTCTTTGTGCTGGTGTCAGTCTGCCTGATACACAGAGCCTGGCTGTCACTGCTTGTGCTGTGGGGTCTGCTGGAATAATGGACAGAGAGGTCTAATATCACATCAGACTGACAGCTCACCATTGGAACGGAGAGGGGCTTCACTGTGACGGGCTCTGGAGATAAGTGGAGTTGCGTGATTTTTAAGCAGCTGTGATGAGTCTGTACCAATATTTGACCCTATAAAATGCATCGATGGTGGGAAAATGTCAGTGATATGATTAGGGTTCCCGATTAAGGGTTAAATCTCAGTTTATGTTGGATTTACTGTACAGATGGATTTCTGACCCCGAGTCAGCATGACCGGCGTAATCCAGATGATTCAGATTAGTTATACACTGTTTGTTGTTTTTAGTCATGTGTGGGAGGCATAGTGGGTGAAAAATTTTAGCATCACCGCAAGGCCCATAGGAGGCCTGAGCAGGGCCTTTCGTTGTTGAGTTGTTCCCGTGCTTGCGTGGGTTTTTTCCA
This sequence comes from Paedocypris micromegethes, assembly GCA_028031935.1. NCBI lineage: Eukaryota > Metazoa > Chordata > Actinopteri > Cypriniformes > Paedocypris > Paedocypris micromegethes. The sequence continues at coordinate 2,615,790 of CM051494.1, forward strand.
TGTCTCCGGTTTCCTCTCACAGTCCAAAAACAGACTTTCAGGCAAATTGTCAATGATGTAAGTGAAAGTGAGAATATCAGTGTCTCTCCTTCTGTGATTGGTTGGCCCAAAGGTGGATTTGTGTGTGTGTGTGTGTGTGAGGGAGTCAGTGAGTGAGATATATATCTTTTATGATTTTAGCCAAATGGACTTACATTACTTCACAAGTCTTCACTGAAACACCTAGTTTATTCTCCTGAGAGTTGAACCCGTGATCTTTGTGGTTGCAAACACTGCTGCTCTTTTGAGCCACAGTGCAGCAACATCACAATCTATTATTAGATTTGAAGTCAAACTATTGCAGTGTAGAAAAGATTTAAAAAAAACTTTACGTCTTTCAAACACATTTTATTTATTTTGGTTCAGGAACATGTTCTTGTGTGAGGTGCGTCCAAACCCGTGAACTAAAGACTACATACTTCTTGCTTCCTGCCAGCAAGTTCTATTCCGCAAGACCCTGTTTTCTCATGTTGTACTGTAAAACACTTTTGGTCACTGCTGAGGTCAGGAATGGATTTTTCTAAAAGCTGCAGGAAAGTGAAGAAAAGGGAGCAGATCTATTGCAAGCAAACAGCTGTTGAAACATGTCGAGTGGCTTGTTTCAGACACAGGCGTAACATCTATTTCCTAAAAAGGGTGTAAAATCAATTTTTGCGACAAGCAGAAAGCTTTTCTGACCTACATTCAGAACAGTCACAACCCCCCGTACCAGCCGTTAATCCAGTCCAACCAGAGGCTCAGAATAAATCTGCATTCAATTAAAGGATTACTGCCTGTTTAAACAGCCTTCCTCTCTCTGCCTTTTTCTTTCTTTATCTTTCAAGTGGGTGTCCATGAATGGCAGAACACGAGTGGCACAGTGTTCGCTGAAGGGAAGAAAAGGGCAACTAAACACAATCAGTAACAGTAATGACTAATGCCACAGTAGAACAGTTGGGTTATGAAACAGTTCACCTGAAATACAAATGTCATTTTATCACCCTCCTGCTATTCCGCTGCTTTGATTTTTCTTTCTTCTCTGGATGAAATTTCATTTAAATTCCGTTCAAACTGTACGTGTGTGGGTGTGTGTGTTTGTGCATGCGTTTGTGTGTGTGTGTGTGTGTAGGTGTGTGTGTGTGTGTGTGTGATTTTTGATCCATCTATTGAAAGTAACATAGAAAACTTATCTCACCTTTCATGAAAAGTTGATTTAATCCTTCTTCAACAAAGTTACATAAAAAGAAAACATAAATAACTATGATTTTATGTAAAAATATTACCCATTCAAATGAAAGTATTGGTTTCTTGTGCGGATGTGTCAACCAAGTTCTGCTGTGATTGGCTTGACACCTGTTCCGGGTGTGTCCACCTTCAACCCTGTGCTGCTGTAATTGGCTTGACACCTGTTCCGGGTGTGTCCACCTTCAACCCTGTGCTGCTGTGATTGGCTTGACACCTGTTCCGGGTGTGTCCACCTTCAACCCTGTGCTGCTGTGATTGGCTTGACACCTGTTCTAGGTGTGTCCACCTTCAACCCTGTGCTGCTGTGATTGGCTTGACACCTGTTTCGGGTGTGTCCACCTTCAACCCTGTGCTGCTGTGATTGGCTTGACACCTGTTTCGGGTGTGTCCACCTTCAACCCTGTGCTGATGTGATTGGCTCAACATCTGTTCTAGGTGTGTCCACCATCAGTCCTGTGCTGCTGTGATTGGCTTGACACCTTTTCAAAATCTTGTCATAGGACCTCTGACCAAGGTCTTGACTTTGGAAACTGTTATTCATACAACACAAATAAATAAATTAATACAAATTCACAATTTCAAATTGTATTTATCAGAACAGGAAGAGAAATTGTTCCAATCATCCAGCATTTAAACATGTGAGGATGGGGTGGGGTGCATACGAGCAAAGAAATACAAAATTACAATAAAGTCTGTTTTTGTAAAATACAAAATTAAATAAAATTACAAAAAAATACAATAAGAATAAAGATATAATATGAATATAATACTTCAAAACTATGAAGATGAGGAAACAAGGATCAAAATACAATACAAAGATGAGAAAAACACAAAATGTGACTCAATTGATCCTGGTAAAGTGATGATGTTTAAAGTGTCCAGTATCACCAGATTAAGATGACCAAGTGTGGACAGCACAGTCACTAAAGAATAGCGTGGCAGTGGGACAATCCGTGGGACAGTGGTAGGTTCTGGGACACCCTGGTTCAGATTTCGTACGGCCTGCGGGAAGAAGCCCCTCTTCATTCTTTCCCCTTTTCATTCTTTTTTCATGGAACGAAGTGTTTTGCTGAACGCAACAGAGAGCAGAATCCATTGTTCGGTTGGCTGAGGTCTTTCACGATCTTTCTGACCCTGGACCAGTTGTTGTAAATGTCCTGCAATACAGGGAGCCCGGTGCGAATGGTTTGTTCAGCAGACCACACTATCATCTGAAGGTCTCGCCTGTCATGAGCGGTGCTGTTCCCAAACCAGGAAGTGAAGTTTCCCGTCAGGAGGCTCTCTGTGGCGCAGGTGTAAATGTTCTTTAGCACCAGAGGGGGTAGTCTGAAGGCCCTATAAGTGTTTCAGGTGGTATAGACCCTGCCAAGTCTTCTTCACCAGGGTGTTGATGTGGCAGGACCAAGAGAGATGCTGCTCAATGTGAACACCTTGGTTCCGGAAACTGTCCACTCTCTCCACTGGAGCTTCGTTGATGGTGATTGGCTGCTCCTGGTTCTTGCTGAAGTCCATTTCTTTGTTTTGCTGATGTTCAGATTGTTCTCCTAGCATCATCTCTCCAGGTTCTTGATCTCCTGTAAGTAGGCCCTCTTGTCGCTGTTGGAGACCAGGCCCACCACCACAGTGTCGTCAGCAAACTTGATGATGGTGGTGGAGTCAGTAGTGGCCATGCAGTCTTAGTTGTACAGTGAGTACAGCAGGGGGCTCACTACACATCCCTGTGGAGCTCCAGTGCTGGGAGCGAGGATGAGGTGTGTTTTCCCATTCGTATGGCTTGTAGTCTGTTGGTCAGGAAGTTGGAGATCCAAACACGCAGTGATGAGCTGAGGCCCTGGACTTCCCACTTTGAGTTGACCGTGGAGGGAACTATGGTGCTGAACTATAGTCAACGAACAGCATTTTCACATAGTTCCCTTTCCTGCAGTCCAGGTGACTTGTGGTCGTGTGGAGAAGGTGTGTGATGGTGTCCTCCGTTGACCGATAATGATCGTTTAGATAGGAAGCATCAAAGATAGGTATCTCAATGTTTCATTCTTGTAAGTTCACTACTACATCTTTCTGCTTATTATTGATGATTTCTCTAAGTGCTATGATATAACACAGGTTTTAACAGTAGAAGTCTTCCAAGTCCCCACTGGATGCCCAGAAAGGAACCTACTGCCTTCTTCTGCAATCAATACTGGAGCATGCTTAGTGTTACACAGCCCTTTCCTCGTTTGATGCTTTTCCATAAGAAATCCGCACACACTTCAGCAAACTACAGAGTTCCTATGAAAATAAAGCTTGGGCATTCAGATGGCTTTAGCGTCAAACTCAAGGGAGCAGCTTCACACGGAGCGTCTGGGTTTAGTGCGAGAGATGCTGTCGTGTGCCGTTCGGCCTCTTCACAAAGCTCTCAGCCATTTCATCTTCTGCTTTGTGCTCCTGCTCTTTGAGGGCAGCTTGCTTTAAGACCCCTGTCGTGAAGGTGGTCACGAGCTCTGGTTTGTGTATCTGAGTGTTGCTTTAAAGCCTCTGGATTCCCCACAGGACTTTATCAAAGAGAGTTTACAAAGGATTGGCCTGCAAAGCGAATCTGCTATTCCGAAAATTGCCTCAAGACTTTAATCTCTCGGCTGCATGAAACAGAAGTTTGGCACTGACGATAATGTGCGGTTGGGAGTGGAGACATACACCGATGAAATGGTGATTGATCTGATTGCGTGTAGGCCACATCTACATGACGGTTTTGTCGGAGCGCATCTACATTTTGGACAGGAGGCGACTGAATAATGTTCTAAATTGCATCGAGCTATTTCAGAAGGATTTAAGCTTGAGCTATGTGGGATTTTCAATGAGCTGATCGCGGTTGAGGTTAGGTTGAAGGACACAGTTAAGAGTCTCAGTATATAGTATTTGTTCTTTTTTCCCATCCCGGCTTGCAGATAAGTCCTGGTATCCCATGATGCAATGCGCTTGAATCACTTTTATACCTACTTTACCATTTAACAGTCACTTTTAACCCTAAAGTGCAACATTCGAGGGCTCCGTCAATCCCAGTCTCAATCTCTCTCTCTCTTTCCACTCAATCTCTCTGTCTCGCTCTCATCCAGAGATCTTTTCAGCTAAGACTTTCTTTCAGTCGGCTTTCTCAGACTCAATAGCTCTACGTGAATCGGATCAGACGTGACTCACGGCTTCTTCACAGACCAGCATCATTGCAGCGTCTGAAGGATCAGGCCCATGGAACAATAGACAAAGGACTTAATTGCACTTGAGCTCTGTAAGGATGAAGAACTGGTTATCATTCAAGATGCAAAGAACCACAGACTGACTGCATTTCTGCACTATTAAATATCGATGCATGAAATCCCGAGAAAGTCAATTTATGCATTAAACCAAAATAATGCTTATATTTCTGACAAGTGAAAAGTAGCCAAAAACATACTTAAGTAAATTATAGTCCATTTACTTGTACTTCACACTACAGCTTTAAACAGTGGGAACTATTACCAAAGCATTAAACAGCAAGAATTGTTTTTTTTCATCAAAAGGTTTTAAATTAATTTATACGTCTGTGAGAGAAGACAGTCATTATACTCCGCTGGTAACTTGACAATTTGCAAAAACCATCCACCATGCCATCAATGTCATCAATCTTATATTAGACATTTCCAGCGTGGTGCTTTGCATAGCCGACATTTCTCGACGCGTGTTATGCGTCTGCAGTTCGTCCTGGTCCGTGTCCTTTTTCTAACCTTGTGCTGGAGGAATTACTGTAGTGCAGATGTCTGTTTCCGGTAGCTAAATTGGTTTGTCTTTGTGTTTTACAGATTGAGGCTTTGACCTGACCGTTCCGCTTCGTTCACTTTGTGTGTGTTCTGACCAGTGTAAAACAACCAAAGGTTAAATCCCCTGCTAAGTGCTCCATTAATACCCATCAGTTATCTGTCGCCCATGACTTATGAAGCATTTATGAGTGCTAATTAACTGCTGTAGTGTGTGTGTGTGTGTGTGTGTGTGTGTGTGCGCGTGTGTGTGTGTGTGTGTGTCGGTGGGTGAATCACAACTAGACAGTCGATGCCTATCTTCAGCTTAATTAACCCCGCGTAAGTGCCAGAGCCTTTTCTTCTCTTTAACAATCAGACAATATTAGACACCACATAATTACTGTAATGAGAGGTTGTGTTTTAAAAGAGACCTTGTGTTTTAGGATTATGTGGTGTGGAACTCCTGCGCTTGTTCTTCTCATGCTGAGCTTATGTATATGTGGCATATGTGGCTCATAATATTCTGTGGCGAGTTGTGTTATTTTACAGTTTTTGTGTTATTATAACAGTTTTTTTTTTTTGATAATAATGTAATGACATTATCCTCCATAAATAAAAATACAGTATAGCTCTTCTGTGGATCGCACTGTAGAGCATCATGTTGACAAACACCAGCGGTGATTAGCTTGATCCTCATAGAACAGTTTAATTTTGAGTAAATGCATTTGTCTAAAAATTTTAAGTGTGTGTTTGTTTGTTTGTTTGTGAAATGTGTGTGGGTAATTTAGAGTTGTCAATTGTTCTGTTTCCTTGACTGTGGAAAGTACTGATGCCTTTCTTTGTGGAGCTGGCATGTTCTCCACATGTTCCCTTTGGTTCCTCTGGTCTTGAACTCTGTGCTCTGTCACTACGTCTGCCATCTTGTCATCCCAGGTTAATTCATTAACCTCACAAAGGAGTTTTAAGCTTGGGCTTGCCGCCCTCCTTCGATAAGGCACAACACTACATGCTTTTCAATTCCGCCATCCCCTTCCACACAACAAGCTGACCATCAAAATCTAATGGGATTGGATGAGATTATTCTCTACTTGAGGCTCAATATCAATGTGAAATCAGAGAACATTCCTTTAGTTCTCCACACTAGCACGACGTGTTCATGTGTCCACATTCTTGCTTTTTTCGTTCTTACAAGTATGTTTTTTCTGCCACAAGGCTAATCCTGGATTTTCTGGAAAATATAAAAACAGGATTCTGGAGAAAGAAACCGGGAGAGTGGCAGTAGGTGCCAGATTAGGTGTGATTGCTTTTGGGTTGGTGGATGGGATTATCAGTGTGTTAGGATTTAATCCGCTATAGAGGGTTTTCTGTGGGTTCAGATTAAACATACCACCAGATGCCAGGCATGTTCGATTTGAGTAGCAACAGTAGAACGATTAATGAGCAGCTTTTATGTTAAGAAAGTAAGCCATTCTATTATTATTTCACTATAAATAAATCATCAATCCTGTGTTTCATGTTGATTTTACAGCAATTTCTATACATTTAATGATTTTAGTTTAAGTATTGAGACTATTGCATAGTTAAATATTGTCGATACTTTTCAGACTTTTTTCATTTGTTCCTGTATAAATTCCATTTGTTTTCTCTCTGTGGGTCATTGCTTCGTGTACTTTTAGCATTTACGCTACATTAAAATGACATAGTTGTTAATTTTTGTCTTCCGTAATTAAATACAATTCAATGTATTTTTTGTTTAGCCATTCCTTTTTTCATTTTCCCCTTCTAGTTTTTTTTTATTTTTTTAATTCATTTTATTATTAACCAAATACTAATTTAATTTGGGGTTTTTTTATTTATCACAATGAGAATTAAATTTAATGAAAGTAGATTTTTTTTTACTTGGTTTTGAAAACTATTTAGCTGATTTATTAAGTCTAAATAAAGAGTTGTTGCCTTTTTATTCAAAACCGTTGAATCCTGAATCCGAGAAACAAGCCCTGCTTAGTTTAAATTGCATAACAGTTGTTCCAATCCTTCCGCAGCAGATTGCCACCGCTGCCGTCGCCATTAAATAATGCATGCCTACATATGTTGTTTTGTCAAAACATTTTGTATCTCTAGATGAAGATGGATTAGAATTGTCAAGTACACGATTTAGAAAAGTCAAGTACAAGCTCAAGATCTTTCTGATATGCCGTATCCGTTCCCATATAGACTTCTGAAGCAAAAACACAGAGCCGAGTGTGTTTATACCTTCTAGTGCCCGTGTCAACGGCCTAAACGTTCAGCGAAGACGCCATACATCCACTCTACGGAGAGAAAAATTCAATTATGGTTCTCTGTTTGGCTGGAAAATGAGAGCTTAAGAACCTTATTGCAAAACTGTGATAAATCTGGGAATTATGAAAGGCCAGATGGATGAGTGTGATTAGAGCTCAGCCAAACATCACTCACCAAACAACCTTTTTTATGAAGTACCGTCGACGGAATAGGTTCTTAATCACTCTTTCAAGATTACATCTGGCCCCTGAGAGAACTCCACTTTGTCCTCTGGTTAAAAGCTTTGGAAAACAGGCTGTTGTGAAGTAAAAAAACCTGTTGTTTTGTCTCTCAGAGATCTGGTTTGGGTCAGTGTATCCATTAAAGGGCCGCTGCCATGACGGATACCGTAGCTATTGTGTTAGTGATACTGTGAGGAGGCCGCAGACACTCCACGCCAGATGTTATTTTGGGGCAAACATGCCGCAATATGACTTTACAGTTTATTCCAAAAATTCTGCAATAACATCTTTACACGCGTATGTGGTAAATAATATAAACGGTGCCACGGTTCCGCAGGGACCTTTCTTGGGTCAAGTAGAGTTTACCCAGGAAATAATTCAGGACATTAAGCTGAAATGGATTGTTCCTTTGGTGAGAATTAGTTGCACTATTAAAATTTTTTGTTCACGTTTTTTTTTTTTTGCTGGTTTAGACATAGAGAGAGGAACTGGAGAATTTCAGCAAATTGGCCTATATTGGAACAGTTACCTGGACTTTTGCATTTGCTGGTTTTTTTGTTATGCTATTACTAGATTATTTAATAAATTAATTTTGTTGCATTTTTAATTTCAGTTTTATTGTTATTTCATACATATACCGTAAAACCTCTAATAGAATGCCACCTTGACGGAAGGGTTGAAAAATAGACCGCCACCCTTAAATATGAAACTATTCACATCCTGTGCATCAAAGAGCATCAAACACCATGTCATAATATCTGAACAGAAGCCCATTAGTCTCCACCACTGTAACTGTGAATATAACAGACTTTATCAATTATGAATATTACAGACAGTATACTGTGTTCTGGGTATAATAGAAATAATCAGTTCTGTGTACAGTATAACCAACACAATCAACTCTGAATATAATGGACATTATCAACTCAAATAAGGATAGCTCTGGATGTTGCCAGCACAACAAGCTCTGGATGTAACAGAAACAATAAGCTCTGCAAATAACAGACATGATCAACTCTAGATACAACAGACACATTAGGCTCTGGTTATAACAGACAGTCAATTCTGATGTAACAGACTCTTTAAGGTCTGGATGTAACACAATCAGCTCTGGGTGCATTATAACCCACCGAGTCAATTCTGAACATAACAGACACAATTAATTCTGAATGTTAAAGATAGAATTAACTCTGGAAATAACAGATACAATCAACTCTGGATAGAACAAATGCGCATAATCAACTCTGAGTGCTGGTTTATTGTTGTGTTTAAAATGCAATAATATTACAATGGTGAACATTTTCCCCCTTTGTTTTCTTTAACATTCACACACACTGGCAACACAAGAAGTAGAAATATTGATGGTCAAAAATGTTTCGGAACCTGGTCATTTCGAAGTTTCTTGATTGGCGAAAGGATACTGTGTGAGTGTGTGTGTGTGGGTGATTTTATCCTCATTTTAATTTTGCTTAAATGCGTACTAAAACAACTCCAATAAACTTCAGTTTATTTAGCTTGAAGTGAATTTAATGGACTAGATGTTTGACAATGATGGTTGAGGCTTGATGAGCGCTAAAGCTGGCTGTCGCTCAGACTGTGGCACAGAGACTCAGCCCCTCCATTCATCGCAACTAATTGAACGCATTTGCTCGTGGCCATCAAACAAATGAGAATTTGTGTCAGGCCATCGCTGACGTTTTGAATTGTGATAGATGATGTTGAGGCACTCGACTCGCGTTTCATTCAGTGCCATGAAATGAAATCAAAGCTACTGAGGGGAGGGAAAAAATGTCCGTCTCTAAATCGGATCGACTCGTTCATTTATCAGAGTGAAACGGCATTGAATTGTCTGTCAGACGAAACTGGCAGACACGCTTTGCATCACATTGTTGGAGATGAGAGAATGCCGGCTTTTTGTAATTTATATAATTTATAAGATATGAATATATAATAAGTCTCGTGGTTTATTCAACCTTCCTTGCTTTTTCATTTTTTTGTCTTTTGCTTTTTTTTACTTTTTATAGTAATATAGTATAGTAATATCTTGCTTTTTATAGTGTAAATATTATTTGTGTTTTTTGTTTTGAAGACAATATTGTTTTATTTCTCTCTTTCTGATCTCTTCACTGGATGGTTAAATGAAAAGCACTATTTCGTCATATTAACAGACAGGCTTTACTTTGTTTATCCCACATGCATTAAATCGTACAGCAGATAGTGCTGTGTTATATAGCTGTGGTCTACAGCGCCGTGTTCCCACAGGTTTACTAGACGTACAGAATATCTGAGACGATTGTGACAATGCTTCTCTGTGCTCTAAATGATCACGGCTAAAGGAGTTAGGTGTTATACTTTCATTTCTCTAGCTTTACTAATGTGAGCCAAGCCTAAATATTCTCAGGGAATAAGTGAAGGACCTCAGAAGACTAAAATTACATTAGTTTTTTTATAAGATGCTAGAAATTATGATTATGCAAAATCTGATCAGATTTGATAACTTAACATTAAATGAAGATTCAGATGAAGAAGAGTTTGTTGACTAAGAATGTTTAAGGTTTTGTTTTTTCTCTGCGGCTGTCGTCCTAAGTTATTTGTGCTTTCTTCAATTCTCTTTCAATTAGGTTTCTTTTTTTCTGTTTTGTTTTGTCTTTCATTCGGTCACATTTCTTTCCTCTGGCTTTTTGTCAGCACGTAACTTTCTTTATCTGCTTTTCTATTTCTCCCTCACAGTTTCTTCATGTATGTCTCTCTGGAATTTCATGTCTCTATCCCTCTTTTTCTCGCTGTCTCTTGTTTTCTCTCTATCTCCCACTCCCTGTTCCAGATCTTCTGCTCTGTAATGTGGATCAACTGACATTTTAAGCCTCTAGTTTGGAGGAAGCTTGACCTGTGCAGACCTTTGTTAGTAAGCAGTCTGACTTCAGCACACAAACACAGCTCCGTGCAAAGTAATTACTTCATGACATTTTCAACGGAGCTCCACAATGACATCTAAAGATGCACTTTTTAACTGAACGTGAAAGGAGTTTGATGGGAAGTTTATTCCTTGGGAATTTAGGCATTTTTTTACTTTTGACCCTCAGAGAATCCCTTGATAAAATAATGTTGGGTGGATAATAAATGTTGGGTGAATGATAAATATATATTATTATATTTCATATACACTATTTAGGGGGTATAATAAATGTAATATATATATATATAATATTATAAATATATATATTATATTTCATATATGTTATTTTTAAAAAGTGTGAGCACCCCAGCTTTATATATTTTACATATTTGCGCAACATATTTGCCATGCTTATATTGTGGACATTTAATGTAATCCTCTTGAACATGAAAATATTATAGTATTATTAATATTCTAATAATTATTATATCATATATATGAAATTATATTTTAGTATTCAACAAGTGTTTATTTTTGTGTTGATTCATTTCTATTTTACACTTCTATATACAATATTACAAGCCAGTTATTGATTTGTTTGAGGAAGTGCGATTAATTAGACGTTTGACAGCCTTACATATATAAAACTGCGATCACATATTCATATCTAAAGGAGCAAAACATCAATCACACATTCAAGGAAGAAAACAGCTGGAAGTCGACTGAAACATTGCTGTCCTCGTCACGTTTCCGTTAGTATTCATCATCCACAAGGAATGCATCAGCATTTTTACAAACTTCGAACTAGACAATCATCTCCCGCAGCTCTGAGCAAGTCAAGTTCATCACACCTGCAGCCTTTCCCATAGTATTTCTCAGAGTATGTGACAGCTCTTGTAATAAAAAGCAATCGCATTAACAGTCATTTGGCAGACACTTATCTAACGCGATTTACAAAATGAGGAGCAATTGAAAAGATTTGTCTTAAAAATACAATAATTACTGAAACACACCAGGGAATGAACACTTGCTGGCGAAACTCAGCTCAGTCTTCCGTGCTTATAACTGGGAATTGTATAGATTCACAGTTGAACAGTTTACAAGCTTTTTTAAGGCAGTTAAAACTGAAAAGCACCTTACAAATGCTCATGAACTTGAACTTGAACAAGTGATCAAATAATTTTTCGATCAAATAATAATCAAATCAGCTTTGCAAAATACTGTACCCAATACTTTTGTTCTATCTACGGATTCATCTGGCAAGGTTTTAATGTGAAACTTCCAACGTCTAAACGTCCATTCATTGCACGTAAAAAAACGGAAGTGGGGGGAAAATCAGAAATGGGGGAAAAACAGCAACTGTGATTAATGGCATTAATAAAATTAGGCGCAATAAACAAATAAAATTAATTGCATGTGTTATATAAAGGTTAAGCTTGTTCTCATTCTGTAAAATAGTTTGAGGGTGGGCATGTCCCAATCCTTGCCCCAAAGTTCAGAATGTGCCAAAGCTGAATTAAACCTTACCCGAGCAGTTTGAAAGTCATTTCCGAGCGTTTCAGATTACAGGACAGAAAACTGGACGTCTCCTTGTGTGATGTCACTGCATGAGATGCTCTGTTTCTCTCATTATGAGAGCCAGTGTGTGTCCGCGGCTTCGAGACTAGAGACTGTTCTCATTAGATGTGAAAGGAAGGCACACAGAGCCCGTCATGTCTGCCCTAAATCTTGCTAACGTCGCCTTCTTGTCATTTTTATATCGCTTAGAGAGGAAGGACAACGGCCTTTTAAAGAGCAACAATAAAAGGCTTCTGATGTTCCCCATGTTTCAGATGCGTGTACGTCTTTATTTCTTTTTAAATCCTGTTTCACAAATTTGTCTGTCTTTCCGTTTGTCCATTAGTCCATCTCACCTTAAGTCCATTAGTCTGTCGTTTTGCCTGTCTATCATATATTCACACCTTTTCAACTATCTATTAGTTTTGTGTGGCACCCGTCGGTCCATTTGTCTCTATTTGTATATTTGTATGTATATCTATTCACCTGTCTGTCTCTAATTATCTGTCTGTCTGACTTCCATCCATTCATCGGTCAGATGTGTCCACACAATTTAACACTTTGTGCTGAGGAAACGTGTTCTATTTCTCTGTGTTTATAACCTTTGGCCTTATTAAACTTTGCAGGGAAATGATTGGTGCAGGGTTTTCTGCCAGCAGTGGGATATTTGAAATGCCAAGCTCTAAAATGATCTTTCCATTATGCTTAAAGGCCACGTTCTGGGTTGAGCGCGCTCTTCTGAACACTTACCGTCCTGTGTTTCAGCGTTTGAACTTTATAGTTTGCTTTCTCTCGTGTCAGGTCATCATCTTAAGTGCCTCATTTAAAGCTGCATACGTTTCGCATTAAAGCATCGGAACTGTTTAATATGGCCCTATATAATAGAAAACTAATATTCTTCTGCTAGGGTCACTGAAAGCCATTAGTTAAATTAAATAGATTTTTCAGTTCATTACCTCCGTGTTATTTTGAGCAGCTGTGGGGACACCATATTTTTCACCTTTATTTTCATTGTATTTGACTTCTATGCATTTTTTTAAAAACACTCAAGGCTTTCACATACTCATCATATCATTTATTTGAAACATTTTCCACAAAGCCCACAGCGTTATAAACAGCTGTTTTTTTCTATCTATCCATCCATCCATCCATCAAAAAAAAAATTCTTTCTTACTATATTACGTTTTCAACTTCAATCTGTTTTGTTCTATATACTATACTCAAGGCTTTATAGTTCTCTTTTTTCCTTTTAAGTATTTTTGTTTGTTGTCCTGAAGTGTGATATTCTCACCCATTAGGGAAAAAAATACAACTTGCCTGATGCAAGGAAAGCCATTGGCAAATACAAAGATGTAAGTGTAGTCACAGACATGCACTGTTTTTTTCTAAATTGCTCTATCGTTCCACGTTAAAAAGGGAGAGATGATAAAGATGGAGTGCCACAGCTTGCCTTCAGTGAAGCGCCTTTTGGTGGGAGCGCAGCTGAGTCAGGCCATACACTCACACACAGGAACATGTGATGGTGTAAATGCGCTGAAAGGATAATTTGACACCCACTTGGCAATGATAGCCTGTAATTCTCTGACTCTTCCTGAACTCCTCCTCAACACACAGAGAGCACTCGTCGCCGCCGCAGAGCTGTTGTGATGGTTTCCTTTTCGTTCCCAAGACGGAAAACCCATCCATGCATATTGTTCCTAGTCCTTCAGTGAAGGTCTACCTGACTTTATAGGAATGCCCTTTAATACCTACATTATGTCAATACATTGCTAAACAAAAACATTGATGTGAGAAGAAACCAGTTTCCACTATTTTCTTCCATTTCTGGGTGACATGAAGCTGGAGCCATTCTCTGGGCATGAAGAGAGGACACACATTCTGTATTGTTGGACGACCAACTGTAGTGAGGGATAGACATTACCGTATCACATTTAAAGAAAGTATTTTTGGGTCTACAAGGTGCAAGGTTAAACAAAGTTTTAAAGTAGACTGTACCCTTGATAAATAAAAAAAAACCATCTGATTAAAATGAGAAAAAGGATTAGTTATTACAACATTATTGTTATTAAAATAAATGTTTTTATTTAGTTATATTTAAATTAATACATATATAATACATTAATTTAAAAGCTGAATCTATTGAATTTTATAGGCTGGAAAATACAGTATATTTTTTCCCTTCAACTATGAGAGAAAAAAGACATGACAGAAACGAATGTGAAAACGGAAAGGAAATTGGGGATTGACAGGATTACCTTGTTTTGAAGTGACCAACAGTCAACACATTCAAAACCAATCAGATTACAGACAAATGCTGATGAAAGGCTGATGAGAGACTGTGATTGCTAAAGTCCTGTTGCTTTTACTGTTTGTATCAAAGCAGTTCAAAGATGAAAGCGTAACGTTGGAGGTTTATTTGAGAAACCCTGTGATTTCTGCCTGAGATATTCATTTGGATCGACAGGGCAATTTGTTTGTGGTGGCGACACACACCTCACCTCGCTTCACCTCAGACGTGTGCCGGCAGACACCATCATTGCTCAAAGACAATAGGCCTGACAAGCCAATGACAGAGACATATATTTTCCTCAGGAAAATGATTTACCTGTTGAAATCAGTCTTGTATCAGGATGTCAACTCTTCTCTCTGTTATTCATCTCTCCTGTCTGTGCAGATAGTATTTCTTATCCACAAAAAATGGCAAAATGGAATTGTGTATTTTTCTTTTTCTTCAGATTGCAAAATGGCCAGAACTTGGTCATTGTTCAAATGGAGCTGTCGTGAACAAACTAAAATTTGAATATGAATTAAATTAGGCAACTATAAACTCTGTCTGATCTGTCAACTCTCAAAATAATCTCTCATCTTCACTTCTCAAACTCACTCTTTGGCACAAGTGCTAAAAGTTTTGTCTTTTTATGCGTGTAATAGCAGCCAAAACGCAATTGCAAATACAATCGGTCAAATATTTGAAGTTTGTCTGGAACTTCCAATGACCTTGGCAGCTTGTCACATGGTCTGTAATTGACCTTGGCCTGTGATTCTACTCTTCTACAGGACAGCGTTCCAGTATCACATGATCAGCCTGAGCCTGGATTTATGGCTTCTGAGCTCTTTTATTGTCCCCACATGACTGATATTTTTAACCTTTTTACTCGTCTATTTTTCCCAATGATTTTTGACAATGTGTGTGTTCTACAGCTCCACAGGCCTTGTAAGAAAACAGAAAACTCTCTTAATACTAATAAAGGAGTGTGACTTTCTCTCGGCCTCTGTGGTGCTCCAGAGTTTGGCCTCCGGGATGGCTGACAAAGGCCGAATAATTGGAAAATATCCCTGCTTCCTATTCCGAAGAGATCCCTGGTTCCCTCTCGCTCTCACCCCCCTCCTCTCCATCTCCTGCCTGCACAATGAGATACTGTTCTCATTTTGCCTCTTAAAAGGGACAATTAGCCCGCTTGGGCCATGTGTGCGTGCGCTTTCAAGACGAGGGCTGAGAGATGTGGTATTTATATATCCCTCTGTAAATTGTGTATTCAGACGACTGAGTGTGGCAGTGCCAGGATGAGGAAGACTTCTCAGCATCTCGTCTGAGTCCTTTTCAACTGGCATACTCGCACACGGCCCGACACATGCTTCCAGCTAATGGCCCTTCTGCTACTGGACCTTCAGCAGACCCAGTGCAGCATGTACAACAGGAAGCCGAAGCCGAGTGTTGAGAACTTCCTGCTATGCCATAAAGCGACAAAAAAGGCAGAACAACCCCCCCCCCCTTCGTCTCATTGCTTTCTTTCTTTTGGATTCTTTCCTCCACTACTCCTCCCACCCATGTGGGGGAAAAGACTTTAACATGCCTTCAAATCCAAAGCTCTTTGTAATCAGTGTGAGAAGGTAATAGAGACGTGTAGAGTAGGGTAACAAAAGTTTCACATGCATTTTTGATGCTGTTTCTAGTTTCTAGCATTTTCCTCGCTCTGTACGTACCTGTTGATCCCATTGACAAGATGGTGCTGAGGCTCCATGCGTGTGATGGGAAGCCCACCAGAAGAGCACCATCAGGTCTAAAACGAGACGGCAGTGGTGCTCTTCATCGGTTTTGGACTTCATTTGTGTCTGTGACTACTGCCAAATCATTATGTATAAAAATATTTTTTTTAACGGCTGGCAACAGACCATATAGCGTTTTTGTGCCTGTTCGTGATCACTTATTGTTTTTTTGACAACTAGATATATGTATGTGTGTCTGTGATCCCTTATGTGTTTGTAAACTAGATACGTGTGAGTGTGCGTGTCTGTGATCCTGTATGTGTTAATGTATATATTGTTTGACTTTTTTCATATTTCTGTTATTTATTTTTTGGCATTGCATTTATTTTATTTCCCCATTACTGGCTCTTTCACCATTACTGGGTCATGAAGAGCTGGAGCCAATCATAGCAGCTCTCTCCCTGAGGTGGGACACACTGAGGGTGCTTCTCAATTCTTTATTTGTGCGTCCTCACGTCCTTTCCTAGCTCCTATCCTTGCTCTTTAGCTCCACCCGTCTAGGATGCGGGAGAAGGACGAGAGCAAAGGCCGCGAGGTCGGAGAAATCGACTCAAGCTAAATGACGTGTTCTCGCTTCCTAACGCGTCACTTCAAAGGGTCGTCAATAAATGATGACACCACACCACTGGATCTGGATCGCATGTTGGGATTATTTGAGAAGAGATAATGATATATGTTGTAAAAGTTTCAAACTACGTCTACAACAGTTCTTGTATTTTAACAAAACAAACATTTGTGCATTACAATTGTACAATACACTGTACAAAAAACAACAGGCTACATACAACTGTATAATTGAAAAAAAAAGTGATTTAAGTATATATTGAAGTTCATGAAGATTCATGCATCCTTTGATTAACTGTCTCCTCATCAGTCCTATGTAGAAAGAATTTTACACAACAGTTATAAATGGTAATGTGTTTGTTTCATTTGAGCCCTAACTAAATACAACTAACGAAAAAAATAAAGAAATATTTTACAATGACAATAAAGGCATTCAATTCCATTGAAAATTCAATTGAATTCAAAAGAATGTTACAACATTTAGAAACATTTGTTTAGTGATTAAAAAGAAAAAAAGCTACTAAAGTAAACACGTAAAAAACGTAATAAAAACATAATCAGCAATTACAAAAAGTTTGCACTCAATCGCGGTTGGTGAAGATGTGAAGAGGGCGAAGAATACAGACGCGCGTCACTTTATACAGACTTACAGACTTGAATACAGACTTGCCGTCACCTCACTTCCTTATCCTTCCTTTTTTACAGTCGGTAAAACACTTCCGCAAAGCAAACACTGGTGTATCCTCGCTTATAACGCCTCCAGAAGCCTCCTCCACCCTCGCTCCTCGCCTCCTCACGGTGCAATTAGAGAATTGAGATGTCCTTCAAGATGGCGACGCTCAATTTCCGGGTCATAGGAGGAGGACGGAGGATCGAGGACACGAGGAGGCATATTGAGAAGCACCCTAAGAGTATTATCATTCATTCATTCATTCATCTTCTACCGCTTCATCCTTCACAGCTAGCGCCTATCTCAGCGTCTTTGGGCCGAGGGCAGGATACACACTCTGGATTGGTGGCCAACCATTCGTAGAGCGGGACACACAGACAAACACATTTACACACTGACTCATACCTATGTGGTCAATTTTACAATTCTTATTGGCCTGAAACACGTTTTTTATTGGGGGAAACCGGAACACCCGGCGGAAACCCACGCAAGCACGGAGAGAACATGCAAACTCCACACAGAACGGCCTCGGAACTCACACCTCGAGTGTCAAACGGAACCATCTTGCTGTGAGGCGGCAGCTCTAACCACTGCGCCGTTTTCCTAAATGTTGAATGTTAAAAGAACTGAGAAATCTAACTCCACATTTCCTGAATTCAAGCGTTGAAAGGTGAAAATGTACCTTTAGTTTTGGTAAAACACATTCGGCCTTGGCTTTGTGAGCAGTCTAGACAGATTCTGTGTTGAAGGCTGAGCACAGAGAGACGTACAGTAAGAGAAGAATTATCCTCGCTTTCAGTGAGAAACTCTCCTGCTTGTCATGCTAAATAAATGTTTGATCTTCACTGATGGTTTCTTGCGGTTGTTTAACAGCCATTTCTCTTCGTGTCTAAAGACATTTTGGCAGTAATAATTTCTCTAAATGCTGATTTTGATCTGGATCAGTATTTTACCATGATGAAATTAAGTACCGGCCTTCGCTTTTAAGACAATTTTTCCGAACAAAAGCCAGTGTTCAGAGCAGCACAATTCACACGCAATGAACGACTAAAACAAACATTTCTGAGTGTTAATTTTCTTTTCTGTCCCCTCAATTGAGCTTGTTAGTGCAAAAAAAACGTTATTAAAAACGTTTAAATGGCCTCGTGCATATTACTGTTGGCACAGTTCAACCCGTTTGCAACACAAAGGCTGCAGGTTCGATTCTCAAAAATAACATGAGGCAAAATAAAAAGTCTACATGTTCTTAGTAAAAAGCTTTTCTGTAGCATCAATTGAGCACGTTGGCAACACATAAGTTGTGGGTTCAACTTGCAGAATAAACATGAAGCTAAATTCAATGTTTGATTGGCCGCTTATTGCATACATTTAAATATTAAAAAAACAGATGTAAAAAAAAACAACTTACTCTTTGCAATTAGCAGAAATTATCAAACTTTTTGTCAGGATCAGATGTCAGGAGAGAACCAGAATGGATGTTTTGGGCCGCAAATATATGGATACATATGTAAATATTGCCCGTAAAAGCTTTTTCTTCTTCTTCTGTTGCCTCACCAGCCTATTGAGAGCATTTTACTGAGTAATTAAAAGCCCACAAACATCAGTCCCACCCATCTGGTGTCAAGAGGACAGCTGTTCTGTCGCTTCTCTCCTGAGAGAAGAGCTAGTCGATACACAGCTCGTGGATCTTACAGTAGCTCTCCATTGCTGCCAGCAAGAATAAAAAAAATCTTTATGGCTAATGCAAGTGCAAATGAGGCATTTGGTTAATGATGGGGTGAAGACAATATTTCCCTGATTGCTTGAGAACGATTGAAGTAACGCTGTTATACTTGACGATTATTGCTTAAGTGCTCATTTTTTAGTGATTGCTGCTGTTTTGTGTCTTTTCTTTACATGCAAATATAGTTCTTGTTATGCTCCAACAGCAACACAGTGAACATACAAGTTCAAATAAGTACATTTATAATAAACTAGCTTCCCCAGGAGCTCAGTCTGTAGAGCACTGGTGTTTAAAACCAGTTTGATTCTCAGGGAAAGCAAGAATTTGTTGAATTGTAAAAATTGCAATGAAATGTAAGTGGCTTTGGATAAAAGCGTCTGCTAAACGACTGTAAAGTAAACACTTTTAAAGCTAGCAAAGAGCTTATCTGTAGCAAAGGTGAGCAACATCAAAGTTGTGGGTCTCATTCCCACATATAAGCAGAGTCTTTATGTACACAAGATATTATGCTTATCTGATTTTTTATGAAGGTAAGATAAAATGACATCTGACCCAGATGTGGTCTGAACTGGGCCACTTTTGCCATATTTGGCCCATTTAGTCCAGAATGGGCCCATGTTCACCCCAATTTCAGCCCATTTTCCCCAGAGTTAGCATCTGCTATGTTGGAGTTCATTAGATCAATTTGTCTGTTTTAAATTGTGACCTCTAACATGGTGGCGAAGGAGGTGTAAGTATCTCTGAGAGTAGAACAGTTAGTTTTAACGAGGCAGGAATTCATGCCGTGAATGGGGAAGTTTGCATAATTAAACAAGGGATTGTCCAATCATCAATCATTACATTCCAGCTGCTTCCATTAATCACGAGTTGAGGGTTTGACATTAATGTCACACGGATGTTTCCTATAGGTGGCATTTGTGACTTGGTATTTGTTAATCTAAACTCTTGGATTATAAACCTTTGTGCTGGAATATTAGTAACCGTGTCTAATAATCCATGACACATTCCAAACAGGCAGATTATATTTACGTGATATGTGACATGACTTTTGCCTGGTGTCGATTGATATTTGCCATGTTGCTGTATAGACTGTTCCATTCGATGAAACACAGAAATGTACAAAATAGCCCGGAGGAAGAGGAGCAAAGCGCACGATTAAAAAGTCAAAAGTGGATCATTGCTCTGGGTTTTCCTCTGATTTGCTTTTTTCTAGACTGATGGAACTGAACACGTCAGACACTGATCTCAGACTTTAGGGGAGATTAGGAAATGTGTGGCGCTGGTTTGTCATTGAAAATAACACTGTTTTGATCTAAATGACTTAGATAAAAGGGGCATATTCACAGTAAAACATGGGACTGGCGTCAGAAAACTTTTCACAAGACTTTTTCCTACCTGTTGTTGCCAGTTGTAACTATAATATATAATTTTGTATCTAACCAAGGCAACAATATCATTAAATGTGTTTTTTTTTAATTAATTATTGCCACGTTAACATATTTTTTTAATCACCATTGTCCAGTAGTTTCACACTTAATCCGCTGTATTAAACTTCATCAACGTGCTTTTAACACGCGTGATGGCTTGTCAGGTTTCAGACGCAATAAATCCCATTGTTTTACCATAGTCGTAATGCAAAACGCACTGTTGCGTAAATTCGCAATACAGAGAGCTATGGTGTTTGTGCGCGTGAAACGAAGTAAATCTCTTGATCCAAAGCGGTTTTTGTGGTGAAAACCAGCGGACTATATGCGGCGTGGAAGCGGATCGAATGTAAAGCGGCACTGCGGCAGTGCTGTATCCTTGCGCTCGGTCCCCCGCTCGCGCCGGGATCCTGAAGCACGGACTCGCGGAAAGGAGCGGCGTCGCTTACTTGCATGATTTATTTTTGTGGAAAAATCCTCTTTGTTTAGCGTTCTAGACCGGCTTGCGTTCCGAATGCAGACGACTCGGCCGGACTACCTTTCTCCACTCGCCTGGCTTTGCATGTGTTGCTTTTGTCCTGCAGGAGAGAAAGCAGGCTTTGTGTTTTGGTGGATCTAGATCTGAAGGAGGCAGTGCCAGGCGCTGCTGCTGCTGCTGCTGTGGGCTGGACCGGCCACGGTGGGTATGATTTACTAACACACACACACACACACACACACACACACACACACACACACACACACACACACACACACACACACACACACACACACACACACAGCACACACGCACACACGCACACACACTCAAACGATTTAAGAATGTGTGTGTGCCAACAGGGCATCATCAGGTTGAAGGTTTTTTTTTTTTTTTCTTTGATGGACAGGGTTTAATGCCCACCTGTACTGGTGGGATTGATCTTAAGGTATTTCATAAATTCATTTGGCGATTGGTGATGTATAAAGTCAGTGTTTAGATTGCATCTGTTTGGTATCATTCTTATCAGTCGTACGTTGAGTGGTGAGGATGCAGATTAAACGTGATGTAGTTTCAGGGGATGCTGTGTGAAGTTAACAATAAAGCCTCTGTCACAACATTTGCTCCATGTCTGTCATCTGATTCAGCGTGTGACGCTTGACTGATGATGCTGCTGGTCAAGCGGTGGAATTTCAACCTTGCTTGTGAAGCTTTGTTGAGTTCTCGTGTTAAAGTTAATGGCTGGTCATGTTATCAGGCTGGATTCATTCTGCTGGAGTTTGAAGAAAGATTTCAGCCTCATAGGTAGTTGATGTTGATTGCGAGTGACAGTTTTAATATTTCTTCGTAAGGGCTTGGAAAGGCTTTCAAAAGTACTCTGCATGCCTACAAAAACTTAAACACCAGGAAAATTGTAGTTGCAATTACAGCATGGCTTTAAAATGGAAGTTGTTTTTACTGTTGTGGAAAACGTGATGCGTTTGTGAATGTAAAAGTTTCAAGTTTTACCATAAATGCCTCAATGCAGGTGGAAATTCAGGAAAGTCACTTTTTTACCAAACATTTTTTGATTTAGATATCTCTGATGTTCTGAATTTTTTTTTTTTTTTTACTAACTGGTGTCCAATCTTTTTAGCATATCATTTTAAAGGTAGTGCAACTCTCTAACATTTCTTGTCACTAAGGTTTCAGTAATTTGCTATAACACTTTAATACATTGCTGTAATGTTTCAATATATTGCTCTAATCATTTCATTTATTGGTGTAAATGTTCAAATATTTGCAATAACACTTCAACATATCGCTGTATAATTTCCGTATATCGCTGTAACATTTCAATATATCGCTGTAACAGTTGAATGCATCGTTGTGACAATTCAATAAATTGCTGTACAGTTTCGATATTTCCCTGTATGTTTCAATGTATATTATTGTATTTTAATGTAGCACAGTAACGTTTCAATGATACCCTATAACATTTTTACACGTTTTACAATATATATATATATATACAATATATATATATGTATATTTTCAGTGTATTGCTGTAATTTTCCAATGTAGCACTGTAATGTTTCAATGTATTGCTTTAATGTTTTGATATATGACTGTACTATTTCAATTATCGCTTAAACTTTTTAATATACTTCTGGAACGTTTCAATGAATCACATGTTTAGTCACTAACTAAACGGACTAAACATTTACTTTGGATGAATCACAATACACACTTAAAGATGTACAGTTTCAAGCACTTTACATTCAGTAATTGCATGTTTTTTTGTTACCAAGATCTAGAGTACTCAAGAAGAGTTGAGATAAATAACTCTGCGGCTGTTGTTAGAAGTGTGTTTTTCCTACCGAGAATCCAGTTATTTCAGTGTCAGAGAAATGACACCCTACGGTGGGTAAATATGAGCTGTACTTGCTGTAGATGTGACGTATTTAATCTTGACGTGCGAGAACACATTCTGAAAGATTTCCTGTAAAAGGCTTTTTATTTCTTTTGTGAAACTGCAAGACCCGGGAAGAAGGGAATGTGAAAGTAGCTGTATGCATTGTGGAACAGGATGAAAAGGAAGTCGTCTTAAGAACGGCTCCTGCGTCTCCCACACGTGTGTTCGGAAAACAGCTTAGTTCCAAATGAAGTGTGGTTGAGAGCATCGTTGAGATTTTGTGATGGTTGTTATATACTTAGAACATTTCAAGCATCTGCTTTTTGTACTTAACAGAATTTTGGAGCCATGTGGAGACCGGTTATGGCCCTCTGGATGGACACTTCAAGCGATTGGCCCGTTTGTTCCATCTAAACCTCAATTTTGGCTAATTTTCAGTTTGGCAAACGGATTAAATTTGGAATTTTCGGATTCGGAATATATGCATTGGCATCTCTGGGATCAAATCCTTCATCAGGTCCAGCATCTGCTGACCTTGGGATCTGGATAACTTCCACTGGAGTACAATTATACAGCGTTCCAAGTCTTGGAGTTGTATAAATTTGCAGCTGACTGCAGCTAAAACACTCCAAGCGAGAAGTTTGCAGTTAAGTGTGTTATCTGCTGAGATGGATGGCCCACGGTGCAACGGGGGCCGGAAAAAGCGGAAGTCTCGGTCGGTCCGAGACAGAGAGCGTGTGTCGAACGGAATGAGGAGTAACCAAGTTCGTGGTCCTGTGCTTCGTTTTTCTTCTGATTCGGAGCGAGAAGGGCGGAACAACCCCCCTTCTTCCTCTCGACCTAGACCCCCGAGGAGGAAGAGGAAGGAGTCTACCTCAGCCGAAGAGGACATCATCGATGGCTTCTCTATTTCAGGATTTATCACGCTGGAGGCACTTGAGGTAAGATGATGGAGGTTTATGCTATTGGATTGTTTTTTGTAAGGAAGGGCATTTTGAACGTTTTTCGATTGATTGAATGGTTGATTTGCTGATTGATTGGGTTTTTTTTTCTGACCCCAGCAAAACACAGACTGTTTGCTAGAATATTTATCGCCTGTTCCTTTGCTGGTGTGTTTGCAGCTTTAGTAGCAGAGTTTTGTGTGGAAAATGCAGTTGTTGAAGTTTGACATATTCCTCAGAGATGCATTTTCACTTTTTTGTTGTTGTCACTTTAAAGTTGATAGTAATGTGTTTATTTTTAACGGAATCGCCACAATGATTTTACCTGATCTTTTCCTGGTATGCATTTAAATTGTCAAACTCACTGTAAACATCTGTGGATTCATTAAAAATGGCTCCGCTATTAATCTCAGTCCCTAAAAAGATTGTACATTTATAGTTTGTGCAATTTTGTAATGCCCAAGGTTGCCATTGTACTCAGAGCTGTCAGTCACACAGATCTCACAAACGTGTGATAAACGAACTATGCGAGTCGTCCAAACGTACAAAGATAAATATAGAAATATATCAAACAGTCCAAGTAATTTTCTAATTATATTTATTATAATAATATAATAACTGCACAATTGGCTGTTTGCTTCACAGCAATTGTTGCTTGTAACTACTATTGCTGCTTTTATGTGTATGAATCTTTGAAAGGGAACGGTTCTTGACTGCTGAGCTGCCTCCGATTGTCTGGTTCTGGTTCTGGCAGCAAAATGTGGGTTGCTGAGGGAGTGAGTTTGTAGTTTTTCAGGAATTTCAGATGTTGGAATTGAGAGATGAATAAATCAGGATTAGGTGTTTGGATGTGTAATGACACATTCATACTTCAGCAGAACGGGTCGTGCTGGTCTGAAATGAATATGGTCTGCTTGGATGAACAAGGCTTGGACCATGGGTGATGGGTTTCTAGTCTGTTTCCCGTTTTATTACTTTGCAATGTGTCGATTTGATACAATGACATACATTAACGTACATGCTCTTAACATTCTATTTTAAAAGCACCTGAACAATTGCTTTAAAAATAACACATTTTTTTTGTTTGTAATTGATGTTTGAAATTATTTTTATACAAGAAATGGTTATTAATATAAACGGTTATAGAAAACATTTCAGAACTCACATTTGTGTAAAGCTTAAATATATAATGTGTATGTATGTATTTATGTATGTATGTATCTATGGATGGATGTATATTTATAGATAGATAGATGTACGTAATTTTATTTGCATTTTAATTTTTTTAGTTTATTTATTTACAAAGTTAAGTTGTTTGGATAATTCAGAAGTTAATATTCAGCTCAGTGCAACATGTCAATGTTGTAGCTTATGCTTTTAATATATCAGAAATAAAAATGAAGGGACTCAAGATTTAAGGATTCTACCGTTTAGGAGACTATACCAGTCATATAATATCGGTGTAGCCAGAGCAGTTGAACTTGACTTAATACACGTTGCATTTGAACTCACCTTTTCACTTCCTCTTTTCAATTGATTCTTTTTTTTTTTTCTTGCCCTCTTTTTACAACAAGCCCCTGACAATTTCAATTTAGGAAGGAATTCGTCCTCAATTTGCCAGGAGGTGCTTGAAGAATTTGTGCATGTATTCCCGGACGTCACATTGAAATCAAACCCGTTCCACTTGGGTGGACAGACTGGCTTACACAGCAGCGAGGAATCGCAGCGCAGTGTTTATTAACGCTGCTTATGCCGGAACGACAGGCCGGAGAGTCGCTGTGATAAACGGCTAAATAACCAGGCCAGCTCTGCTTTTCAAACCACCGCACTCACCATTAGATATTTGCCACGTTATGTTTCGCCCCAAGCGCACATCCCCATCTTTTTCTTCATGAATCAATGGCCGCTTCACTTCCAGTGACCGCTGTTCATCTCAGTGACAAACACACGCACAAGCTCCTGCTGAAGAACGCTTAATCTCCAGTTGAAATTGAAAGCATTTAGCGAATATAATAATTTAGCAAAACACTTTTTGACAACAGTGAAATTGTTGAAAAATATATGTAACAAGTATTGGCACGTGTTATCAATCAAAATCATCAATTATGTATAGAATAGACATTTAATTTAAGTAATTAATAAATAAAAAATAAATAAGTTGTTTGTTTTAATTTTTTTAGAAACGTTTATATCTATACTTTTTATTTTCTCCATATATATATCTATACATATACTTTATATATTCTTTAAATTCTTTATTTCACGCAGCCCTGGTGTCAGCACATCAAACGACTATACTTTGCCGTTTAATGGTGTGGTGTTCTCTTTTGTAGCTGAATGGAATCCGCTGCCACGCTAATGATTTTCTCCTTTGCTTTTTTAGTTTATGAATATTTACTCTGGCTGCAAAAGCTCATGTTGCTCTTAGAAAGCTGATGTCAGCTCTGGTATCAGATTATCATTTCAGAACGAGACAGCAATAAGATGAACATCCGGGAGGAGAGAACCATCTTGCCAGACTGTAGTGAAAGAGGAAATGAGGTCGTGTGTAGAGGCGGGGCTTCCATTGGCCGGGAAATGACAAGGAAATGGCAAGAGGAGTCAAGTTCAGAAATTCTTTGTGTTTTAATGGTGAGCCAAACTGATTTTTTGTTTGTCACACCATTCTTGACCCAAAGTTGCTGTTTGGTTTCATCCATCCAGTGCTGAGGAACATTACTCATGGGTTATGTTCAATTGTGCCAGCAAATGAAGCTGTGCTAGCAGGAAGTAATTACCAAAAAAACTCTCGGCTTGCCAGTCATTTGTTGGGTTTTTGCGAGATGATGCATGAAGCCTCATGTCAGAAGTGTGAGGAGATGAATGGCGTGGAATCCTGAACCAAGCTTGAGAATTTTCCTTTTGACTCACCGTAGGATCTGAAATGCGTGGACGGATAAAGACAGGAGAGGAAACAAAGGCTGAGGAATGGATTACACTCTTCATTTAGCAGAAGGCTGCTGAATTGAATCCACTGACATTACTATAGTTAACAAGCAGCCGACATGGCTGTCAGTAAGATGCCGGAATGAAGATGGAATATTCCGAAACATACAGATGCCATTTTTAAGCCTCCAATTAATTCCCGCCGTTCCCGCGCTTATTTCTTCTGGTGGCGGGGACGGCTCATATTCATTTAGACCTCATTTGAAGCTGTCACACGATGATGTGTGATGTACATTAATACATTGCTGGAGGAGCCATGACTGACATATCAAATATAGTTTCCTGTCATTCCGTGGCACCAGCAGACGCTGCTGATGGATCGGGCTGGAGTTCCTCACGTCTGTGTTTGTCAGGACGGGCCTTCTAACCTATTCTTCGGGTTTATTACGACTGAACTCCATGGGAAGGAAAAGGTAGACGTGGAGCATGTTATGTATACCTCAAACTCGGCTACGTCACATTTCTACCATGAAAAGGAATGTTTTGTTTCAGCTGTGTTTGCGTGTAAAGCAGTGATGTGGAAACGGGCCCGGGGGGCAATGTTGGCCCACAATGACCCCTGATCCGATGAGGATCCTATAATTAACTCACCAATCCTATTTAGGTGTGTGTGATTGTGCATGCGGGGGCAGGGGGCGCCGTGGAAATGACTGTTATTTAACGGTGGGTGATACAGCTGTGTTAAAGGTAATTCTGGTATTGCATTGTGCTAGTATTTGGACTTGCCATTTATCCAACTATTTTCAGAACACTTTTCAATTTCTGGGTCACGGGGAGTAAAGTTCTAGAGCCTGGAGTTAAACACACCCTGGATTGGTGGCGAGCCAATCACAAAGCGGGACGCATAGACACACTCACGCTCTCTCTCACACACCTGTGGGCACTTTTCTTGAACGCGCATGGGTAGAACCCGGAGGAAACACAGGCAAACAAGGGCAGGTAATGAAATCTGTGAAATTCCCAGGCTAACAGTGGAATTCATTTTATTATTCATTTTATTTTATAACTTTTGCAACATCAGATTTTTTTTAACTTTTGCAAAAAAAAAACAGATTTTTTTTACCAGAACTTGGAACATTGTGGTCAGTTTAGCGGATTTTGCATTAGTTTAGATGATAGGTGTTTTGCTGTGCCTGGTAAATCCCAACATTAGCTTTTTAGTAAGTGTCTGGTTAATATCAATAGTCAGTCTTTTTTTCCAGTGTAAATTGATGACTAGCTTTGATTATCAGTTGATTAAAGCCCGTTAATTAGTTGTTTCGGCTTTCTCAATCAATTTGGCTTCATTAGATGCAGTCGCTCTGTCACTGGAGATATTATTGTGATCTGACATATAAATGACATTTAAATAAGCAATTCAGATGTGATTGAGAACTTTTAGCATTATTATCTCTATTGTTAAATATAGATGTCAAGTACGGTACACACACTGACACACACACACACACACACACACACACACACACACACATGCTCTGGTAGTAGTCAGGCTGTTAGCCATAGTAAATGTTTGCGCTTATGTTTAAATGGTGTGGCAAGAATATCATTAATGACCCTGAGAGAAGGAGAGAGAGAGAGAGTGTGTGTGTGTGTGTGTGTGTGTGTGAGGGCGGCAGGGAGGGGGAGAGGGTCAGCAGTTCTGAACATCTGTTCTGTGATATGCACTGATGGTTTTTTATATTTTAATTACAAATGACAAAAACGTTTAAGTATTCACATTGGTGTGTGTGTGTGTGTGTGTGTGTGTGTGTGTTTGTTTGTGTGTATAAGCGTGCTTGAAATGTGTTCACGAGCAGTAAACGTTATTGCAGCATTTATGATCCAAAACTTATTACGATATATGAGCATTTTTTTCTTAAACCATGAGAAATTTCTAAGCACAAACTAAAACATTATGTAAATATAGCATTTCTTGTTTTCCTCACTGTTTCAGAGTATTTTGCGTATGTGTGTTGCATTTCAGGCTTCTGTCATTGAACTTTTACTGACATTTCATGGGTTTTTTTTATTTGCACATCTGTTTTTTTTTGACACATCATTTGACACATCATTTGTTTTACTGTTGTATAGTAAATTATAAAAAGAGGTTCACTGAATTGTTTTCTCTATAGTAAAGCCAATTCAGACACCTCATGTAGGAAAAGGACAAATCCGGCACGTTTTTTGTGAAAGAATTGTATGAGCATTCGTCAGATTACTCGCCACAAGAAAAGATATTCTTCCGTGGAACTGCGTAGGCAAATCATTTTATTCAAATAAAACTGGTTTGCTTGAGTAGTTTTATTATAATACACTTGACAAGCTGGTGGGTTGGTATCTTGTGGGCAAACACTCATTTTTCATTATCTTTCTTCTCTTGTGTCAAGGAACGAATAAAGGCAAATGTTTGCAAAAGGTGAATTGAAAATGCCACCGGTGAGGAGAGCTCACGAGAACGTATGGGTTGTTGACGGCTCGAGTGAGAGAGATGGAAGGCTTATGAGAGCTCGATGAAGCTCCGGACAGAACCAGTCAGCGGTGGAGATGATGTCACAGTTCTTCTTCTTCCTCGTGTGGTTCATGTGTTTCTTCTTTGCGACTTTGTTCCACATGTGCTCACCATAAGCAACATGTCGTCTTTTTATGGGGCTACCTTGAGTTTGGATCCTTAACTCACTCTTAAAGTAATATGGGGCATAATGAATCTGCAGTTTGTCAGCTGGCCACTAGAAGCAGCCATTCATAATAATAATATTTAATTGAATTTATCTGGTGCTTTTGGAGACCCTCAAGGTCGCCTTACAGAAGAAAGCACACACACACACACACACACACACACACACTGCCCGGCAGAAGAGCAGGACCAAGTCCACTCACATCCAGCATCCCTATCACACACACCTACGGTCATTATTTTTTCATGTTCAAATTCACCGGAAGCCATGTTTTTAGTCCGTAAGACAAAGCCAGAGACCTGATGGAAACCCACACAAGCACGAGGAGAACATGCACATGGGCAAGTTTTGAGAGGGGAAACCGGACACGAGGAGAACATGAAACCGCACACAGAAAGTCCCCAACCTGGTCTTGAACTCGGCTTTTGGATACTGGTAAAGAATTATTGAGAATAATTGTTAGCACGCTAAATACCAGATTTTGTTGGTTGCTTCCATCTTTGATGTTTAATATTGCAAAATCATTTCTGATTTAGTTTTGCTTCAGCCTCGTGTTTGTACACAACCTTTGCTGTTTAATGCGCGTCAGCCTTACTTCCTAAATGCGCATTTGTGGCTGCTGAATAATGCAGGAGGAGCAGTCGACTGAGTTTGTTTCTGGCGCGAGAGCAATGAAGGAGACATTGCTAATGGCAGGGATTGGCTAGGAAAAAATGTTTTCGTGCTTATTGAATTGAGGAACGTTTTGGAGTTGTTGGAGAAGACAGACGAGTTGCTGCTTTGCGAGTGCTTGTTGAGAAATATCAGAAAATAGACGGAAGGCCGGAACACATGGCGTCCGTACTGCTATGTATCTGGTTTGGCTGTGTTAAGTGATATCTTTCCACCGTGTCACAACATGGCACACTTCTCTTCAGACGTCTGTTGGTGAGCAGAAGCTCATCTTGGGTGTTCTGGAACTCTTCTCCTGACCTTCTGCCATCTCACTCTGGTGCCATCAATCCAGACTGATCCAGGTCAAAAAGGTTGTCCACTTTCTGCTCGGAGGAACAGCTCTTGTTTTTCCTCAACGACAGCTGAATTGATACAAATGCTTTAGTTTTAGAAAAGTCATGTGCCTCCAATTGAGACAAAAAGAGACAATTGTGTTCTGTCAATGCAAATCGATTTACTCGTGGCGTGTCCTCTACATATATGGTTTTGTCTGAGTAGTTTCTGTTTTCCTCATGGTCAACAGTCCCATTGGCTGAGTGATAGATGAAAGTATGATGTACAGGCAGACAGATAGAAAGATGACAAAGAGAGAGAAATGGTTATATACCCTTTATTTACCCTACATATGAGAAATGTACAGTCTCAGCCGAATACATATTTACATAAAGCAAAGTGTACACAAGCAAACATTTAGTAGCACTAAGTAAACTGTGTTTTGACGAACAGCACTACTTATTCATTTATGGTTTGTGTTTGTTTGTTTATTATGATGTGTTCGATGTGTTATGGTCATGTTTGTTTGTTTATTTATTTAAATTGGTTTATGCTGTTTATTTATTTATTTAAATTTGTTTCTACTGTTGTGACGTGAAATTTCCCCGCTGTGGGACAATTAAAGCCTTTTTCAATTCAATTCAAGTAGTGCACATTAGTAAAAAGTACATTTATGTGCTTATTTAGAAAAAAAAAAACAGCTGGTTGCATGTTTCGAAAATAGAGAGAAAATTGTCAATATCGTGATTTTTATGAATCTCAAAATGGCAAATTTTCATCGGCTGCACAAGAAATTGAGCCTTTCATGGTGGAAAAAATACGGAAGGTGTATCGTTAAAGTTCTCAGCATCCGTTTAAACATGGCAGCGTGGCAGTGCAGCGTGTTGAGAGATGGGCTTTGTGTGGTTGATGAGGTGGTGAAAGCTTTGCAAGCAGTGATGGTGGGGATGTGCAGGAGATTTGTGACACTTCTGTGGTCTGGCGGTGGGAGAAAGGAAGTCCAGTGTTATTCAGAGAGACTGGCTGGGTCTCTCAGTCTCAGCTGGATGGCTCCCTGCAGACAGACTTATTTGTTCCAGCAGATCTGTTTTTTCCTCTCCGGCTGGAGTTCAGCTCTGTAGGAAGTCTGGAGTGCATCTAGTTGAGGTTAAGGCCCGATCGGGAGGAGTTCTTCTCAGCAATGCAGGCTGGATTCTTGAGCTGTCGTCTGTCTGCCCGGGCTGATAGCGCACTTCAGACGTCTGCTCGATTTTCTTTTGCTTGCGATGAAGGTCAACGATTCCTGAAAATCAAATCTGGTTGCGATGTTCTGTGACAAAGGATTTTTCTTGGCTTGAACGTTTGACCACCGCTCACCACTGATCGATTGAAGCAGTTTCATTTTATCGCAGACAAAACATAAACTGCGTTTTTCACCACGGACCAATATTAATGGTTTCAGATTTTCTGCCTGAATCGTAAACTACTGTTTCTACTGCTGTTTGCTTCTAGCTTTATTGCAGATTGTCAGTCTGAAATGTACACTGATATTTTCACCAATTATCGATTTTCATCCGTTTCTCTTTATTGCAGGTTATCAGTGTGAAACACAAAATCCGGAGTGCACGACTGACAGGCTTAATTTTGTCAATTTACCTTGATAATTACACACATTTTTCTGGCTCAATACTTGCGTTTCTGTGAAATTACCAGCACTCTTTCAACATCTTTTTCACTCTGTCATCTCTCGCAGGGGTGTTTTAGAGGATAAAGATGTTTAAAATGGTGAGAGAAGGATTACAAAACCTTCTATTGTAGAAGGATTACAGGAGTGAAGGCATGAGCCAGAGATGTAGGTAGCAGAAATAAAGATGGCAAGATTCTCTTTAGGAGTGTCGGGTTTGGACAAGAAATAAAAAAAGCATATTGAGGGTGAAGCGCATGTCGACTGCTTGGGGACAAGGTCAGAGAAGCCAGACTGAGATGGTTCAGGCATGTGGAAAGGAGAGATTTGGTTACATTAATGTTGGAGAGGAAGACGAGAGGTCAAGAGGAAGGCCAAAGATACGGTTTATAGACGTTAAAGAAGGAGGAAATAATTGGTATGAAAGAAGAAGATGATAGCATGCGGCGGATGATTTAGCTAACAGCTACAGAACACAAAGAATAAAATCTACATTAGCTCAAGTTCATGTCTATTTTTGATTTGCAGACATGCTGCCGCGTTCTTCACATCCAGAATCTACTGTAGTTGTTATTCAAATGATTCATTTGAAGATTTCACTTTTGGGTTGACGCCAAAGGTTTCGGCCAAACTTGAATCTGCCACACAAACAGACTGGCGATAGACTCGCAATCTCTGCCGTTTATACTCACGAAGAAATAAACGGCAGCAAGAAAACACGCCGCCGCATTCTTAATGATATTTTATTTCAGATCACTCAATATTTGCATTCGTCAAGTGTCAACACGCACGCGTTTTTTGTCTTGGCATATTCGCTCCCGTAATGTTTATTTAATAAAGGCCGTCTGCCTCCGGCGCCCCTCCCCCTCCCCCGCTTTGATTTATATGCAGTCAGTGTGGCATTCCGAGCGTGATCCGCGAGGATGGCGATGAATCAGCGACTTGGCATGCTGCCTATCCGAGCGGACACCTGCAAACACTTCCCCGATCATTTCAAACCTCATTTATATCATTAATCAATAGACTTTTATAGGACTCATGAATAGACCCATAAAACCAGCTGAAAGCTTCAGACTTTTAATTGCCCGGCCTTGATTGAGTTCACTCTGTTTTGTTTGCCAGCCATGCATCTGGTTTTTTTATGTACGTAATGAGCTGCGGAATAAATCGAAAATGTACATAAAATGCACTATAATAATATTGCCAGAGCGCTTTAATAATGCATTAACGGCGATTATTACACCCACAAGACATTTAGCCCTCAACCTGAACACTACTCCTCGGTTCTGATGGACACACTGATGTATGATATGCATAAATGTAAAGTCGATATTGTCGCTTAGGTCAAAACAAATGCATGTTTGTTGCATCTGCCATCGTTGGAATAGTGCGCGTTCTATCACTGTACATCGACTACAGAATTCCGAATTCAAATGCTTATTTAACTATAAGGGTTGATTTAACATTTTTGTTTCTTATCATTTACTCTACATCCTGTCGGTTATCTCTGTAGGGTTGTCAGTCTCACTCCGTCTTCTCTTACTAGCCTGGCAAATCTGAGCTGCCTGACAAAATGACTTGGCTGTTAGCAAGATGCAACTTATGGCTTGAATGATCTCAAAATGGCCCAAAAACATTATAGTCTGTTTGCAAATGTCATGCAAATTAGATTTTTACAAGAGTATTTGAAACAAACTACCACAATAACAGGGGGCTCTACAAATAATTCATGAACTTTTTTTCTTTTTAAACTGTTCCAATTCAACACACACACACATATTTGCCATGTGTTTCACAAATGTATAATAATAAAAACAATGCTATTTAAGCGCTTTACTGTTGAGTGGTACGTTAGATTAATTGACTGTTTGCTGAAACGTTCTTGCTTGTGTCTGTCACACCCAGGAAGTGGTGGTGCTGGCGTTCAGTTCTTCTGTATTCACAGAATAAATGGGATCCAGCGTTTTTGTCCCGCTGTATGTTAAACACACTCTGGTGTGTCGTATTGATTTCTCTCGGCAGCTCCAGGATGAATTTTGTGTTTATTGACTCGAGGGAGGTTTTTGCTCTTTTTCTTTTTCCACACCGCATTCATGATCAGTATGCTTCTTTTATGTGTGATGCTTGAATTCAATTATGTTCTGCTTTTTGGGGGAGAGGACATTTTTTCTATTAATTAAAAGGATGAAACAAAGTCTAGTGATGAATCGTAAAAAAATTTCAAGTGACATGTTTTCTTACAATAACAATACAAAAAAGGTTTCCGACTAGGCATAAGTAACTGTCGTCATTGTGAACATTATTTAACATTTTGTTTCAGTAAGTACCGTATATCCTGGCCGAGTGTTTTCTGCCTTGGGGCTGCCAGTTAAATGTTACTGTTATAAATGTTAAACGCTATTTAATGGTTTCTTGGGGTTATTGGCGTTAAATGCTATTTAAGCGCTTTAGTTGTGAGCGTGTCACAACACAACACAACACAGACGTGACATGAGAACGACGCTGTGAGTTCGTGAGGTGTCTAGAAAAACGAGAGCGAAAGAAGTGGAAGATATAGGCGTATATGTTTATATGGTTGAATGGACAAGGATAGAGACAAATAAAGTCAGAGAGAGACACAGACTTATAGACAGACAGACAGACAGACATAATATTTATCAAAGACAAGCACAGAAAGATAGTTGGATGGATGGATGGATGCATAGAGAGAGAGAGAGA